>VDFB02356511.1:0-29919 GCA_007258455.2 Sequoia sempervirens | reverse complement strand
ACCATATGGCCTTTGGTGGGGTTGGGCCGACCTGCCCTAAGACGAATGGGCCGGTGGGCCCTACTATTCTAAGGGTAGGACCGACCCGCCACCCCCTCGGCTAGTTTAGTTGCGAGTATGGTCGGTCCTGCATGCTCTATAGCCTCCCACCCAGCCTGGGTCAGTCCCAAAGCAGGGCTGGGTTGGTCCAACCCCACCATCCCATTCGAAATATAATGGGGGGGGTGCGAAGCATGCAAGGGGCCGTAGTTCTCTAGTAGTCGGGCCCTTCGTGCATGCAGGACCGACCCCCCTACTATTTTAAGGGTCTTAAAGTGGGAGGAGATAGAGATGGGCCTTGGGTGGTGGGGTCTTGGCTCATCACTTACTTGATGTTAAAGCAGTTCAGGAATGGGGTAAGTGTCATGTGATCCCATCCCAGGAGAAGGGGAGTCAAGGTGGAACATAACCGAGGTGGGTGGGAACTATAGGGCGGGTTGGCTGGGAATTCTAGTTAGACCAACCCAGTCGATCTCATATCGATGACTATCTCGTACATGAGCTGGATCAATGACTATCCTCTCTAGAATCACATGCTCCACTATACGAAATTCTTGATCTGTGTGTGGATGGGAACTTTCTCATCCCACCTTAGCCTATCTCCATATAAAGGGTGGTTTGGTCTTTTTTTTTTCTGAGGACATGCTGAGGAGTACTCTATACGTCGCACATACCCTTACTCAGGCCGGTTATAATAAAGAAAGGGCCCTGGTAGGGTTGGATAATAAAGGAATTCCACTACACCCGCTAACCCTTTATATCCCGCCCACCCTGCATTCCTTCACTCACAGGACTGGGCAACGAACGTTGATCAGGGCCGTTCGTCCTCCGGTCCAGAACCCTTACTTCCCCTAACCCACCCTAACTCAATTTAGGCCTCCCACATGAACACAACTAGAATTCCTGGAACTATTGTTTCCCACCCGAGGCAGGGGATTATAGTTGTCTCTGTAGCACCCACCCTGCATGCATGCAGGGTGGGGGGGAATTATAGCTATAGTGTCGGGCTATAGAACTATAGTAGGGGTTCTAGAGTAGGGCTGGTATCCCCCCCCACCCGGCTCATTATAGCGGGGGCCCACTCATGTTACTACTATAACGTAGTAACTTGCCATCGACTATGAAATGGCCCCCTATCTCTATCTGGGACCCACCCCAGCCGATTGGTAGAGTTCTACGGGGCGGCTTAGAGAGTTGTCGGGTACGAGGCGTGGTAAACTAGTCAAAATTTTCTGACTTATGCAAGTTTTCTTGCGGATCAAGCCGATCTTAGCTGAGCCCTAGATTCAAGGGGTGTGGGGGGGGCGGGTCGGTTTGACAGTCATATGACCAGTTGGTCGGATTCCCTCTCCCGAGCCCTGTTACGGACATAAGTGGCCCTACGGGCGACGCGGGATATTCTTGTCAGTCGAGTGCGATTGGTTGCGAGCGTAGCCCTCCCTCGACCCATTGATATTCCATGTGCCCCTACTCTAGAATGTCGAGCGCAATCAATGAAAACCTGTGAACTTAGGTTTTTGCTCGGTGCGATCAATGCTATTCCCCTCTAGTGGAGTGCCTGGAGTAAAAGCTAGGCAAGCCCCTACTATTTTCATTAGTGAGGGGTCGGCCTACTAGATATATCTATAGGGGGGCAGACTGATGTTCACCGCGAAAGGCGCTTCCTGACATATCTCCAGGGCTCGACCCCCTCCCTACTATGGGGAGAGGGTAATAGAACATGGTTGCAAGAATCCTCTTTTTTGTTCACTTTATATGATATGAGAAAGCCACTATTTGATGAGCTTTGTCTTCTGAAAAGATCAGAATGATGGCAGTAATGAATCATTTAGAAGGGAGAGGCCCCATGTGAGAGAGGGAACTTTCCTAGTGACCGACGGTTGGAGGTCGAGCCCTACTATCCATAGGGGTGGCCCCCCACTACCACCTGATCACTGGGCTTAAGTGGGTGAACCGACATGGTAATGAACAACCATTCTGAGCATGAACAACTGTGCCTCCCACCCACCCTAGGCGATAGAAATCCCCGCTTCTGGGAGAAATCCTGCCGTTTCGCCCACTTCACTTATTCACCCGGCTTATCCCGCTCCATCTCTATGCCTTATTTATAGTAGGGCATATTTGAATGAGTCCATCTGAGTCTTAGTCTTATTACTCATGAAATCCGATCTGTATGGAATCAATCGAATTCAATGTGTCTCCAAACCCATTAATGCATGAAAGCTTCCCCCCACGTCCCTAATGAGAATCCCACATAATGTTCGTTCCTAACCCTTATTCATAGAAGGGATGGAGGATCGAGGGAGTACTCTCTCCCTACTCATGATAGTTACTATTGATGGATAGGGAAGAAGGAAGGAGAAGTTTTTATGTGTATCATAATCAATCCCTTTTCTCTCTCTTACAAGCCTTAAAGAATGCCCTTTCTCATTTCTAGGGGTGGCCAGGCTGGGGGGAACAAGGAACGACTGGATAGATGGTTGTTGAGAGGCCTACTATCTATAGGGCAGGCCGGATAGGAGTTTTCTATTACTGGAAGGAAAGGTTGGAGTTCAAGGGATAGATGAAAGAGAAGGAAAGAGATTAGTTCTGGTAGATTCGACCGATTGTCCGCAGCAAGATTTGTGTTGGTGTTACAAGGAGATATTTCTCGAACCGACCCGGCCCCCCACTATATAAAGGGCCCTCAACTATCCCCTACTATTCTAAGGGATAGTTGTGGGAGGTTGAAGTTGGAATGACCACGAGAGTGTCAGAGTTGGAGCGACGGGTCGGTCCCGGGGCTTGGGGGGAAGGCAGATCTTTCTATGATGTGTTCCACGAGGAGTTATGGAACAGATTGTTCATGTTGAGGCACGACAGGGTCGGGGATTGTACGGAACAACCTACATCCGTGATGATGGGGATCGGGGAGGGACATGTCAGAAGTGGGTCGAGTGTACCACCTTGTGAGGGGTCTACAACAGCTCGATGTGAGCTTCATAGAGCAGTATGGGCATGCTGTGGAGATGGTCCAGAGAGGAGAAAGGGTCGTTGGGAAACCCCAAAGCAGTGTCGGAATGGGTTCTGAGTTCCACTTCAACTTCAACTTCAACTATAGGGGGTCCGGGTGAGTGCTCGAATCACAGACACCTAGTAGGGGAAGAGACCATGAAGACAAGAGGACCTAGGGACCTCAGCAACTTCCTTTGTTCAGTAGGATCGTCTTTCATACCGTAATGCACTCGCAACCGGCTCCCACATAGTAACAAAT
Organism: Sequoia sempervirens; assembly: GCA_007258455.2. Lineage (NCBI taxonomy): Eukaryota > Viridiplantae > Streptophyta > Pinopsida > Cupressales > Cupressaceae > Sequoia > Sequoia sempervirens. The sequence continues at coordinate 26,627 of VDFB02356511.1, read as the reverse complement.
GCAATAGCAGTCTCGTATACTACGTAATAGCGATCAGGCTATGTAGGGGGGTTGGTCCAGGCAGCCTTGAACACTCAAAGCCGTGCCCAACTATATTAGTCGTCGGTGGAGATCCGAGTTTCCCATGACTTGACGGGAGCTGGACGAAACAATTCTAGGTTTTCTCATCCATCCGGACCCAACCATTATAGAGTAGGGGCCCCCCACCTGGGGCCCCCCACCCGGCAATAATATGCCTCTAATCTGGGAACGTAATGCCTTCCCCGAGGGGAACCCTGCTCAGGTATGTGGCCGATATAGTCTCCCCACTGCCTAGGGCCCCCCAATCCACCCCTTAGGAATAGTAGGGCTAAGCACCCCACCCACCCCATGGGACTCAGTGGAGGCCCTACCATTCTATAGGCTATTTCCGAGGGCCCCAAGACTCCACCCTCTTAGTGAAGTTTCAACAGGTTTGGCCTTCAAATCGCTGCCATGGTGGTAGTGGTGGGTAAAAGTACGCAGGATTAGGGGGCCGTGGGAGGTAATAGTGGGTTAGGGTTCGGCCTTCGGCCTTCAAGCATAATCTCTCGTAATACGCTGTTGGAGCTATGACTGTAATGGCTCTTCGAGTTCGAGCTCTTTGTTCTGGATGTAGCTGGTGGGAGGAGGGAAGTAGGTGGTAGCTCTTCGAGCTATTGGGATGTTGGTAGCTCTTCGAGCTCTTTCCTATGGATGTAGCTGGTTGGAGGAGTTGCTGCTCTGCGAGGTTCCCCGCTGTTGGAGTATAGGTGGGCTCGTTCCTCGCTCTCTCTGATGGGTTAGCCCTTTAGCCCACCCACCCAACGTAGGAAAGAAAGGGCTCAGATTGTTGGGGCCTCGCTGTGTAGGTTGAGCTGGTTGGAGTCGTTCCTCCTCTTGGAGCTGCTATTATAGGTAATAGGCTCTGAGAGCTGCTATTATACGTAATACGCTCTTCGAGCTATTGGCCACTTCCGACTGAGTTAGCCGGCACTATATCCACCCACCCAACTTAGGCATCTACCTCACCTAGAATTCCCAACCCCACCGACCCGCCCTTCGGGACCGACCCAGCCCTTCGTGCATGCAGGACTGACCCATTCGCAACTATAATGGCGGGTCAGTCCCAACCCCACCATCCCATTCACCTTGGGCTGGGTCGGTCCAACCCCACCATCCCATTCGAAATATAATGGGGGGCAGGGGGGCTGGGTGGGAAACTAAACTATAGTTCCGCCTAAGATGTTACGTAGATAATTAGTCGTCATAGTAGGGGCCATATTATATACGTAACATGGGTGGGAGGGAATTATAGGGCTATAGATAGTAGGGGTGGGCCCCTACTATTCTATGGAGGAGGATATAGAAGTAGAATTCTGCTACAGGGTGGGTGGGAAACTATAGTTCCGGTGGGAAACTATAGTTCGTTAGGCAGATTCCCTCCCACCCGTTCTGGTGGGAAACTATAGCGTAGGCTTCGTTGGGGCCAGGAGGCCTATTAGTTGTTGAGGCGGGTTGTGGGGCCCCCCCACCCTAGGGTGGGAGGGGATTAGCCGGGTGGGGGGCCCCCTGCTCAAATAGCCTATATATATTGCCTCCCACCTAACCTCAACTATTTAAAGAAAGCCTCCCGGGGCCTATAGCCCAATTCAAGCTCCCCCGGGCTACGATAGTTCGATTTGGCTCTCTCCCACCCGGCTCTCCCGCCGCAGTTGGCTCTTCCCATCCACCCAGCCGGCTCTCATCGAAACCTCTACCTATCCGATTCCCTCGACATAGATGTTGGGTGCACGCGAGCTTGAAAGGTTGATCGGGAGAATAGAACCGATCCCACTATCCTCCCGGTTGCGATCGTGGTTGGGAGGACAAGAAAGCCACTAGCTGTCGATCCGAAACCAGAAAGGCTAAATTCTCGATTCGAAGTATCCGACTCCCCACCATCTCCTACTGCCCGATTGAACGCTTCCTCCCCAACGACTGATCCCGGGGTGGGAACTTAGGAGGACTAAAAGCTGCACTGTAGGGTTGGCGACTGATCCATTCTCTGATGCAGGCTACCCGAATCCTTCTCCTTTTCATCGACCATCCCACCTGCCTGCGAGGAAAAGAGATGAAGTGGTAGTCCATCTTTTCAGATCCCGAATCCCATCCAGCAGTAGAAGAAATAGTTTCCCCTCCCCTGCCTCTCATTCCTCCTTCCCTGCTCGACAAACCGTTCCAATCCCCGGCGAGAAAAGTTGTCGACAAGAATATCGATCAGGGAAGGAGGGAGACAGCGATCCGACTGGCAGGTAGCGAGACTTCTTGAAAAACCTGGCTCGCTTGTCTCCGCCTGAATCTTAAGGTGAGCCGAGGCGACGAGAAAGCGAGAGGACTTCGAGAAGGGCCCCTATCAGCATTATTGAACAGAGGGGGGGGCAGTTCATACTTGGCGAGGCAGGCATAAGGGAGGAAGTCATCCTCTACTTCACAAGCCGTCCCTCTCCTGATCGATTCGGTGGGTGGCCCCGAGAAATGAAAGGTGGGTGGGCGATCGACTGCCTCTCTCTCCTAGAGAAAAGTTCAAGGCTTCCCGCTTCCTTCTATCCCTCTGTTCCTGCCTGCCAGTTAAGGCCCCGCCTCCCACCGATGAGATGGATGAGATCGATTCTCGCTATCGATCTTTGTTTCAATAATCGGTAGGGAATGATCGGTCGGGTTTCTACCGATCCTTGTTTCTTGGCAGACAGATGGGGAATGCCGGGGCAGGGCAGTGAGAGAGATAATGCCAAGCAGGGCCTCTAACCAAAGCCTTCCCTTCCAACCCCTTCCCGGCCGAGCTGATCCCTTATCGATGTACCGATCATAGGGATCATCGGTACGCCGGCCTTCTGATGGAAGGATTGAAATAGAAGAGATGGGGGTTTTCTAAATTGCCCATTCTCTTCATTGGGGAATGAAATCATCCCAACTGAATTCTTTCTACCGATACTACCAATCATCGGTGGTGGGAAGGAACAAGATTGGTCGAATAGAAGCCAACCTTTCAGCATTATGATTAGCGGTGCCTGGCCTATCCCAATGCTTCTAGCTCTCCCTATCCGGTAGTCGGATCAGTTCACTGATCCAACGGTGGGCTAGTGGGATCTAGTAGTCGGATTAGTGAACTGATCGAACGCTTCTCTCTGCAGTAGTGCGGAGAAATTCAGTACCCGCTAATGGTATTCTCTCTACTGCCCACCCCAATCAATTTTCTAGAGGGGGGCGGGGGCTACAGTAAGAGTTACGGGGTAGGGGCTACCATTCCACCCCACCCTGCTAGTCCGTCCTATAGTTCTTGTGGCAACTATCCATCCATAATTGGAGATTCATGTTGACCCCAACTTAGAAGCCGTAGGGCCTGAGAAAACTATAATGGGGGGGTCGGGGGAGGGGGCGGCTGGCCCTACTATTCTATAGGCTAGTTCTGCATGTTATGTATAGAATCTAGTCCTACCAGCATCAACTATAGAATGGGGGGGCACCCCACCCCTTCTTCCTGGGTGCGATGGAGCTATAACTCCCACCCAGGGGGAATTCTAGCATATGACCCAGACTTTGGATCCATTTCTCATCGATTGTAGTTGGGAATTAGAAAAGAATAGGCCAATAGGAAGGGGCCCGATAGTTGATTCTATACGTAACATGCCCAACTATAGATAGTAGGGGTGGTTGGGAGGAGGAAGTGGAGATCGATTCGACCCGAGTTGAGAGATCGATTCGACCCTTACCGACTTGTTTTAGAGATCAATTCTCAAGATAGTAATAGGATTAGGCGCACCCCCGGTAGGATGGTAGGAGTGTCCTTCACCTCCGGTGATGAAGGATGGGAAATGAGAGGAGGAGTTATCCCACACACGCCCCGGTGAACCCCTAAAAATAGTAGGGCGGCTGGTAGTCGGTATATAGTTGCCCTTCCCACACCCCTGCATGGTGGGTGGATAGCCGGATAACGAATTCTCCTCCTCCCGTGCAGGGGTGATGTCTCCGAGAAAGGGGGTGAATGGTGGCGGGGCCCCAGGGAACTTATAGCCCCGGTGGGAAACTCTAGTTGTTGCTGCCCCACGCACATTGCTAATGTTCCCCGAGAATAGTGGAAGAAGCCCTACTCTAGCAAGCTGATTCATGGTAGGGTGGAAATTGAACATAACCAGAAAGCTTCCGTGTTCAATGAAGGTAACTCTAGAACAAATCACCCATCTCCGGGGGTGGGGCCCAGTAGGATATAGATGGTGTTCAGTTTAGGATGAGTGAAAGCTTTCATTGAACATAACCCTCACTAGCCCCCCACGGAGCACTAGAGTTGCCCTGGGGTTCTAGCCATTTATCAACTACTTCTCCCATTGATTTATCAACTACTTCTCTTGCTAAGCTTCCCTGAAACTATCGTCTCCATCCGGGGGTGCCACCGGCCTCTCCTCTTTCTATGAGAAGCCGGCCTCTCTGTATTTGTTGAGTAGGAAGAGAAACAAAGGATGGATGGATTATTTGCTCCGCCCCACTCTCCCTCTCTGTATTTGCTCCGCCCCACTCTCCTTGGGTGACCGGTTGGCCTAACTCACTTTCTAGTTATCCATCCTGGGGCCACCCTCACCCCCAGGGCGGTATAACAAACCATCCTTCACCTCCGGTTGATGGATTGAAGGCTGGACGGATATCAAGGTGCATGGATTCAAGGAAAGGTTCATGGAAAGGTGCATGGATTCAAGGAAAGGTTCATGGATTCCAGCCAGATTCATGGAGGATTCCAGCCCTTCAGGTTCATGGATTCCAGCCCTTCTCTCATATTATTAGCCCTACCTAATTACAGTCTAACTACCTAATTACAGTCGAGGAAGCCCTTCTCTCATATTATTAGCCCTTCTCTCATATTGCCACAAATCTAGTGAGATACACAAATCTAGTAAGATATTATTGTTGATGGATTCCAGCCCAAGTTGGGCCCAACCCCACCGGGTGGGTGGGAGATATAGTTCAGGGAGGGCCCTTCGTGCAGGACCAACCTATTCGCCGATAGTAGGGGCGTGGGAGCCCTTCAAATAGTAGGGGGTTCAGGGAGGGCCCCCCCATTATAGTTGCAGGACCGGCCTATTCGTCTTAAAGTGGGAGGGGAGGTAGATTATTGTTGGGGTGAGAGGCCCCTACTATTCTAAGGGGCCAAAGGCGAGTATGGCCCATAGAATTTTAGGGCGGTGGGCTACTTGGGCAAGCAACGTGAATTCCAAATTAGGTTATTAGTTCCGGTAACAGTAGACTAATCGCCCGCCTACACCCCCGGTTGGGAGGCTTGGCTGGTTATGCTAGTTCAACCGGTATAACATCAATCGCCTAAGGAAGGGATAGGGAATTCCGATTAGAACTCAATATTGTGTGCGACTCTCCCTCCCTGGGGTGTTCAGTTCAGGCTGAGTGAAAGCTAGATAGGGCTGGATAAACAATCTCCTCCTTTCTCGCCCATCGGGACATCTCCAACTACAGCTAGCCCATCTCCAGAAGGCTGATAGTCTTTTGGTTGGTTCCATCCGAACAAAGAGTTTAATACAGCAGCTGGCCCAACCCCACCGTTGGCATGCCTTCGGCAGCCCGCCCCCCCCCCACTATAGTTGTTCCCGGCTGCCGATGAAAGGCAGGCCCCATAGAATAGGAGGGCTATAGAGGGTGGGTGGGGGTGGCGGGTGCCGATGAAAGGCAGGCCTTTGGTGGGGTCTGCAAATATTAGGGGGGGCGGGGGAATATTTACGAAAAATTCATGGGTCGGCCAAATAAACTATAGGCAGGCATATGACCTAAACCCCTACCATTCTATAGGCTCAATTCCGAGACCTAAATCCCCTCCCACCACTAAATCCCCTCCCACCCATATTAAACAATTTCTGTTCGATAGAAATTTTCATTCTATACGTAACATGCCGGATTAAATAAGAAGAACTGCGGTTACCAAGAGGGTTCCCGAATCACGGCAAAAGTGCTACTCATTTTCTATGTAATACTCTTCCCTCCATGATATCGGGCCGAGCTGAAATTGACGCTTCTTATTCATATATAGCGTAGATGCCATGACGGCTATAACCGCCATAACATGAATCAATCAATCTCACTAACGAACTGCAACAAACTATGAATAAGTGGGCTCTTACCAACATCATCTTGAATATGTTGGGAACATGACAGCTCGTCATAACCGCGTGAATCCATCCGGGAACAACTAATCGTAACCGCATGAATGTGACCACTCAACCATTCCGGCTAGAGTATCATTCGACATTGATGGGCTCGACCACTCGACCTTCATTCTTTCTTTGCCGGGATAGGGTCTCTAGTCAGTCGACTTCAGCTGGTTCCGGAGATTGGCGCCACTTTTGCACATCTGTATGGCGTGCCCCTACCATTCTATAGGCAACAATCAGTTGGGGCTTTGCCTTACTGAATCGGGTGGGTGCGGTTTTGCTGCTATGTCGAACGCAATTTGTCATGTGTGGGGGGGGGGCTTGCCTAGTGATTTGGCACGATGACGAATCGTCAGCTATGTCCAACGCCCCCTACTATTTAAAGGGTTCAGTTTCGAGACCCATCGTACTAGTGATTCGGGTTGGTGAGGTCTTGCCTGCTATGTGAAACGCCAAAATGGCACAATGATACCCCAACGCCTTAGGGAAATCGATGGGCTCACTCCGCCAGCTATATGCGGCGTCACTCTTAGAGTTTTGAGACAGCTCGTACTAGTGAAATGCCATTCCTAGATTTTGCTGCTATACGAAATGCTTGAAGTCGACCTGCTCAACAGAACTCTAAGATGGGAATTGCAATCGTGGTGCGTAGAAAAAAAGGAGCGAGTGCTGTTCGAACTTTAGAACTACCCTTAGAATAGTAACCAACCCCACCATCCGTAGCGGCCCCAACCCCACCGGTTCCGGGGGTGGGAGGATAGCCGGGATGACCCCAACCCCACCAAAGTAACCACCGACCATGCCCCCCCTTAGAATAGTAGGGCGAATGGGACAGTGGGGTTGTGAAGACCGGGGGGGGGGAACTTAGGAGGATATAGAGTAGCCTCAGGTCGGCCCCTACTATTCTATGGCCCGAAGGGCTGGTCTTCAGGTGGGGTCCGCCCGCCTTTGGTCGGTGGGGTTTGGCCTAGGGCGGTGGGGGCGAGAGGGTGGGAGTTCTAGTTCCGGGAAACAATAGTTCCGGGCAACTTTAGTCCGGGATGGGTTGGGCCCTACTATTGCCGGGTGGGGGGGTACTATAGGGTGGGTGGGTGGATATAAACTAGTTCCCGGGCCCCTACTATATCCTCCCACCAACGGCCCCCCTATAATCCCCCCCACAACTCCCATAGAATAGTAGGGGCCCTCCCACCCAACTATAGTTCCGGTTTGAATAGTAGTTCGATTGCGGGGGGGAGGGCCCCTACTATTCTATGGTAGAAAGTTGGTAGTTCTGCGTCAACTTCACTAGGTCCTGCTACTAGGGACTCCGTCCTTGAATCCTTCACCGGTGAAAGGTATGTTGCAGGCTCAAATGGAATGAATGCTGCTGGATTTGGATCTGCTGGATATCCAGCTTGAACAGGCTATGACACGGGGGATCCCCAATGAATGTATCCGCACCTAGATATGCTTGCTCCTGTCCTTACCCATGCCTTAGTAGCTCTTGGCTCTGTTGGCTTATGACTATGGAATTCGATCCGCATCTCGATCTGCTATTGATAATGCTCTTTATTCCAGCACAGCCCTTTATCTATATTGACGCTGCTATCATCTATGCCGCCTGGGCTCTAGCTACCTCCGCCTCTGTCTTTGCTGCTGGTGGATATGTATATGGATCTTTATCTGTATCTGGATCATCCGGAACTGGATCAACGACTGGATCAACTAAGTCAACTGGGTATGGAATTGGCTATGCTCTTAGCCCTTACTTTGCTGCTTAAACGGATGCAACTATAGTTCTGCCGCTGATGGTAGATCCGGGTCAACTTCATTGACTAGCACTGGCATCATTCACGAGAACGATCTGGGCGAGGCTCTGAATGGCGAAATGGAATTGAAACTGGAACTACTATCCTCATCCTTCACTGGAACTACTATCCTCATCCTTCTGTAATAGTAGGGGCGTGCCATGCTAAAGTTATTGGCGAGCGTTCGGCTGCTAACTATCAACCTGTCCTGCCGACCGCCCTACTTTTCTCCACCCAAGGCCCATCTCTATATCCTCCCACCCCCCCCCGGTGGGGTTGGTGGGGGGGGGGGGTGGGAGTTATAGTTCCGCCACCCCATATCCCCTCTTATCCCACCTACCCAAGCAATAGTTTAGTTTTCCATCCCTCTACCCAGGCTCACCCACCTTAATAATAATAAGGGTAGGGATAATAAGAATAATAATAATTTGCCATATGCCATCCATCCAGCCGGGACGGGCTAGGAAGATGTCATCCATTGGCACGGATACGATACCGACTTATTGAAAACCGGGGCTCGACGGTTACAATGAGCTACGAATGGTTCTAAGTAATCAATCATTTATGGAAGGGGGATGAACACCCGCCGATCATGTGAGCGATAACATAAAGCTCGCTTTGAATTGGTGTAACGGAGAACAGCTCGGCCTGGCCTATCCCTTCATAAGAAGTGGGTGACCCTAGGGGACCACTTGAATGAATGTCTTTCCTCTCACCAAAGAGAAGTTGGCAGTGTCTATCGGTGGTGGTGGTGGTAGAGAAGCTCGGTTCAGCAGGTTCAAAAGCCGCCACCTAGTTATGCCGGTGATGAAAGCGTTCTCTATGCGAATCTCAATCTTCGGGTCTGAAACCTGATGAAATCCGATCTGTATGAAATCCATTAATGCATGGAGAAAAAGGCTTCCTCCATGGTTATCGAAATAGTTCCCGTGGACTATAGTTCTCTCTTTAATAGCCTTTGATAGTGGGCGAGTAATCAGGCCTTCCCACTACAAAGGAATGGGTACTGGCCTTTCAATAATAATAGTAGGGGCCGCCGACAGCCCCCAATTATTCTTATTATTAATGGCAAGTTGATCCGCCTTTCTCTCTCTGACGCACTTCGTTATTTCCCGACTAGAGCAAAGAACCATGGCGGCAACCAACCTCTATTTAATCCCCTGGCTAAGGTTTCGTTCTCCAGGCGGATAAGCTTGCCGGTTCGACCTGGAAGCATGAGCGGCCAGTGCCATGCATGCAGAGGCCCTCTACTCCAGATCTGTGCGTTCCTATTACGTACGTAGAATCCCTCGCATATCTTGGGGGGATTTAGGACTTCGACTAGCCGGGATGACTTTTCTTTCTCAACCAATGCCTTAACCGGTTTGGGAATAGAATAATGCAATGGGGGAAAAGCTGCTACCGAAACATCTCCTCCCACCACTACCAGCGCTTCGCGCCCACCCATATGGCCTTAGGGTAATTAATCAGCTTGCTAGCCCTCCAACGCTTCGCGCCCACCCTATAAGAACTCCTTAGTTAGTGGGAGCCCCTACTATTTTAAGCGGTTCCGGGAATAGATTTGTGAAGAGGTTGTGCTTCCATGGAGAATGGTTCGAAAATCCCATCATGAGGGCTCAAAAGTGTTGTTCGATGCGCATTTAACGAGAACCGAACGAGTTGTTTTTATAAGCCGCCCATCCATATTCGTTGTACCGACCGAATGATCAGTGCGAATGGAATGTTCTACCGATGAAATAAAGCCATTCGGAATTGGGTGTCGCTGAAAACCAGCTATATCCGTCCGAGATGAACTATATCCGGAACTATAGTTTCCCACCCCCCCGGTTCCCGGGAGGGAGATTAAGTTTGTATCGAACCCCGGACCCTCGTAGTGAAGGAACCAACCCCCAGGCAAGGTTTCTCTGTAGATAGTCGCTTTGGCCCCACCCCCGTGTCGAGTCATTATCCGTTCTCGATCGTACTGGCATAGTTCCTTTGCCTTCTCAGAACCCTAAGGTGAGTGAGGGCCCCCGACCCACATAAAAGAATCATGTTTGAGCGGAGAGACGCAAAGTCTCCCGCTGATCGGGCGGAGCTGATTGATTTCAAACTCCCTCTGTTCACTGCCATCTCCCCCCCATTGGCCCAAATCATCCACCTATTCCATCTAAACTATTTGATTGCCCTGCAATTCAATTATTCTATAAGGTGCTAGAAGGTTGGAAGCGGGAGATCAGAGTTGTTACCGCGCGCGCATATTCGATAGCAAGGGGAATATTGACCCGTTATCACTATTCTCCGAGCAGACTGGATAAGCGGGAGAGGGGAATAGCGCGTGAAACCCCGGAAAGGGAAGCACTAATGGCTCCCCTGCTTGTTGGTTGGACCTGCCTATTCCTCTATCCCCCCAGTCACCGCAAGACCCCACCACCCAGGGCAGCCCCCACCACCCTCTCACCCCACCGCCCCCCCACCCCCCCATTATAGTTCCAATATGGTTCCCCGGTGCCGAAGGCTGTCTTGGGTGGGGGGGGGCTTTCCCCACCACCCAAGGCCCATCCCTATATCCTCCCACTTCTATAATCTACCTCACGCCCCCTACGGGCTCCCACCCACCCGGTGGGGAAAGCCCTGGGTGGGGGGGCCGCTGCGGGTGGGAGGATATAGAGTAGTCGAGAGCTAAAGATTGCTTGGACTTCTAACCGCGTTTTCTATTCCACCCACCCCGGCACTATATAGAAGCCAACGTTGGCTCGTAAACACAAATAGCAGTGATTGGATCCTCAGCAGTGCAGCGATTCGCTGTGTTTCATTCAATTGCTAGGGTCGTCTTGGTGTGGCATAGGTCGTCTTGGTGTGGCATAGTAATAGGCCTCAACTGCCCCGGATGAGGTTTAGGAATTCGGGTGGGGGGGAATTCTAGCTAAAATTCCCTCCCACCCGGGAGAACTTTAGCCCCCCCCAAGACCACCCCCCCTACTATTCTAAGGGGCCTTACCCTATGATTCCCTCCCACCCGGAGATAGATCGAACGGCAGATTCAACTATAATCCCCACTACTAATCTACCGACTAGAATTCCCACGGGAACCCGGCTGATTCGCTGGGGTTCTAGCCGACCCCTGGAAGATAAATGGCTAGAACCCCAGGATATAGGGTAAGGCAGGGGCAACTATAATCCCCACCCAAAGCGCCCGTTTCCCACCCGGGCAACGGCTAATTCCCCGGGCCCCTATCTCTTAGGCCCCTTAGAATAGTAGGGGCCCGGTTTGAATAGAAGGTGCCCCGCAAACCCCACCGGGGGGGGTGGGAGGCCACCCCTATTGCCAGGGTTGGGTGGGACTATAAGGTTCCCGGGCATGCCTTCGGCAGCCTAAGGCCTGCCTTTCATCGGCAGCCGACCATATTGGCCAACGGCTGCCGATGAAAGGCAGGCCTTAGGTCTTCACCGAAGCAGGGCTGGGTGGATATAGTTGGTGGGAGGATATAGAGTAAGCCAGGTAGTTCGTTGCCCGCTGAACTTGAAAGAACAATTCTGAAGAGCACGCAGGCCTATGGATAGTAGGGCTCTCAGAGAGGTTTCTGATATGGAAGATCGCAATCATTCCTTTGCTTGATCGGAACGCCCCACCCAAGACCCCACCACCCAGGGCCCCAACCCCACCGACCATACCTAGGACCCCACTGACCAGGGCTTCGCCTAAATTCTGCCCTAGCTTCTAACCGCCTGAGCTTCGCTCACCGACCATATGTGTCTTACCCCACCTAAGGCATGCCTTCGACAGCTGACCATATTGGCCTTAGGTGCCGAAGGCAGGCCTTAGGGTGGTTAGGAGCCTCGGTCGGTGGGGTTGGTGCCTTAGGATGGTGGGGTCGGCCTCGGGTGGGTGGATATAGCCGTTGCCCCCCCCCACTCGTGTGTGGGGATGGGTGGGGGGTTATATTGCCGCCCCACCCGGGAACTACCGCACTATAGTTGACCTCTCTATAGCTATAATTCCCCCCCACCCGTGCATGCATGCAAGGGTGCATTTATACGCTCGATCGGCTACGATTTCTTGCGGCGCGGCAAGTCCTAGCATTAGTATGAGTTCGTTGACTGCGTAAGGGAAATCCATCTTGATGATGAATTCTGTGATAACGAGAAATATGAATTAATCATTCGATGTCTGCTCGTTTGACCTTCTCCAATTCCCAACAAACAACATAATTTCGGCCTCGAACTATTATTTGTTCAAGTCGGTCGATCTAATACTTAGTCGACTCATTCACCCTTATGTTCTCACTGAGACCCAATTGATAACGAACCTGAGTGGCTTCTTTGGGTCCAATTCCCAAAATTTTGGTTGGGGCGATTCTTACTTGTTCACTGGGAACTAATCTAGTTCCTAGTACTAAATGTGACATTATTGACTCCTTCCGCGGTCCTTCCGGCTGGAATCATGAATAGTAGAGGTAGAGGTCAGGGTCAAGGTCGAGCGCGTACTATGGATAGGGGCCCTCGAAGTGGAATTTCTTATTTGTTTGTTCCTAGTCGTCATGGGAGAGAGACCGATGAAGAAATGGATTGTTCCCTTCGCAATACCGATGTCCGGGCTGGGGGCAATAGTTCGGTCAAGTTGAAGCGGCCCTTCTCCACAAACCCCCCGGATCTTGTAGAGTATCTATCCTCTGATATGTGACGTATATAACCAAGTTGACTGGCCCCATAGATCTATAGGGCGGATATAAGGGCCCGTTCCCTCTGATCATCTGTACGTAACATGCCCGCTTCAAAAAGTACTTGACTTGGTGGTGCACTTCGTTCCTGCTGTTCGGGCAGTTGTTGAGTGATGTTGGGTAGGTGGTGCACTTCGGCTTATGTCCTGTGTTCGGTATAGAATCTGTTGTGGACAATATAGTTCTCTCTCTCTCTTTCAAATTCTCTCCATAACATGCCCACCCCCCATCTATATCCTTCGGGAGGCCCGGGGCAACTTTAATCCACCTACTATTTGCGGACCCCACCACCCAAGGCCCATCTCGGCTATCCTCCCACCCGCCCTTCGGGACCGGGGGGGGGGGGAGGATATAGATACGCCTCAGGTCGGTCCCAAGGGCGAATAGGCGGTACCAAGGGCGAATAGGACGGTACCAAGGGCGAATAGGTCGGGAATGCCAGCCCTTCGGGACCGACCGAGCTTCGCTCCCGGGGGGGGGCGGGAGGCCACCCCTATTGCCACCCACCCACCCCGGGCGAATAGGTCGGGTGGGAGGGTGGGGGGGTTCCGGGCGGGAGGGAATCATAGTGGTTCTCTGGTAGCTCGGTCGGTCCCGAAGGGCAGGTCGGTACCAACCCCACCGACCTATTCGCCCTTGGCATTCCCGGGGGGGTGGGAGATAGGCGGGGCCCTTGGTGGTAGCGAAGCGCAGGTCGGTTAGAAGCCCCAACCCCACCGACCGACCCTTCGGGTTCATCCGGGGGGTGGGAGGCGGAGGTAGATTCCCCTTAGAATAGTAGGGGCGTGCATGCAGGACTGACCCATTCGCCCCCCCCATTCTATTTCTAGCCGAGGGGGTGGCGGGTCGGTCCTGCATGCATGCACGAAGGGCAGGTCGGTCCAACCCCACCCCCCCCCACCCCCCCATTATAGTTGTTGTTCCATATGGTCGGTGCCGAAGGCTGTCTTAGGGCAGGTTGGGTTTAGGGCTCCTACTTAGGACCGATGCCTTAGAATAGTAGGGCCCATAGAATTTGAGGGAAGAGTAGTTCTATTAAATGAGGAGTTTCTCGTTCGCTCGTCCGCATCCACAATCGGATAATCGTTCGTTCAACCGGTTACCCACCCGGCTTCATTGGATTGTTCGTTCAACCGGCTCCATCAGAGTTACGCTCCATCCCAATATCAGAGTTACCCTAAATTCCGACCAGCCCTGCTTTCATCGGGACCGACCTGAGGCCCCTTAGAAAACTATAAGGGGGGTCGGTCCCGCCCTATAGCCTCCCACCCCCCAGGGCTGGGCGGTCGCGAAGCGCTGGGGAAGAGGGATTGAAGCTGTAAGGTCCATCCTTCAGGTTGAGGAAGTTAGGTCAGCCCACAGAAAAGCAAAATGGATGTCCATCCGGAGGAAGTTGAATTCTATTACGTGAATGAAGGATGTTGGGCCGAGACCGGATGGGAGGACAAGCTTTCGGGACAATCGGATGGGAGGCAAGAGTAGCTCCCCAAACAAAATAGAAGTTCAGGATGGAGGCCCTATCTCGTCTCGTCCAGGCAGGAATTCCACTTCCTTCTTTCTCGAACCTGAGGGAAGCTTCCCCCACCCCTGCATGCACGGGTGAAGATGGAGATAGTTTCAGGGAAGGGCATGCCTCATAGCTGCTTGTTGAAAGCGAGAGATGGAAGGCAAGCTGGATGGTTGAAAGGAAGGAAGGAAGGTCGGGAGTAGACAACTATAGAACTCAACTCAACTCAACTCCGGTTTCAGTTCAGTTGGGCCCCTTAGAATAGTAGGGAACTGGATGGAACTCCATTAACTATAGTTGGAGTATGGGTCCCTGGCCCCTCCCGGAAGTTATTGTCCTTCACCCACGGTGAGATAAAACAAAACAACGAGGAGGGGGTGAGGGCAATCTATCGGCAAGAATCAGCTGGACCGATGCAGGGTGGGAGGCAAGAAAGTTTCTATCCGAGCCCATGCTTTCCCACTTCCCTCGGTAGTCCTCAGCATCCTCCTGAAGTAACATCAATCGTTGTTAACGAGGATAGCTATAGTTGTTGAATTCTCCCTCGGGATAGAGAAGACGAGGAGGGGGTGTAGGACCTCCGTTTGGCTGGCCCCTACTATTATAAAGGGCAATTGAGTGAAGTGGCCCCGACAGCATGAGAAAAAGTGCCCCGCAGCAGAATGAGATCCTTGTTCAACTAATTTCCTAACGCCCCTACAATTCTATGGGCTTCCCTTGCCTTGTTCTCGAACTGGGCGACGAGCTTAAATTGAGTGAAGTGGCCCCGGTGAGTGCCATATATCTATAGGGGACCCCCACTTAGTTTAGGGACCAGCCGGAAGGAAGTAAGTAAGGATGGAAGGAAGGAAGTCAACTCCATACATGGCTATTGGAGATGAAATGGGAGTCGAACAATATAGAGTTCCCCAACCCTCCTTCGGAAGGACAGGGGGCTACCGGCTAATCTACTACCTTCAAGAACTTCCCTCCTTCAATAACTAGAACCTCCCTCCTTCAAGAACTTCCCAATCCGGGTATTTTCCTTTCTTCAATACCGGCTTCAATACCAGCTTCAATACCAGCTTAGGATTATCGTTCACTGAAACACCAGTCCAATCCTGGCCCTATCTATCCTCGAAGAACTGGCTAAACAGTTTTCAAGTCACTTCCTCGAAGAACTGGCTAAACAGTTTTCAAGTCACTCGGGTGCATGGATAGATATCGGGTGCGTACCTCTAATACCGGCTAATCCACTACCTTCAATCACTTCCCCGAGAATCCGGGAACTTTCCTTTCTTCAATATGAACCGGAGGACCCGAGGCCCAATACCAACCCTTGGTTTCCGAATCTACCTCCCACCCGGAGTGGTTGTGATTCCCCCCTGCATTGCTATGATAGCGTCGGTAACTAGTGAGATGTTCCACTAGTGGGTTGAGTGTTCCGTACGATCTGTTTCTCCACTTCCCGGTCCACCCGATCAACTGTCTCTGCTATTCCGCCGCGGATTCAAGGTAAACAACTTCCTGTGCTCCCGCGGCGGCTCGGAGGTGGAATCCGATAAACGGTCAACTGCTCTAGCTACTTCTTCCGATAGAATTCCCCCCCACCCGCCCTTCGGGACCTAAGGCATGCCTTTGGCAGCCGACCATATTGGCCATAGAATAGTAGGGGGGCTGCCGAAGGCAGGCAACTATAATGTGGGGTCTGGGGAACAGCCCCATAGAATAGTAGGGGCCCACCCAACCCGCCTATAGAATGGTAGGGGGCCGTTGGGGTGGGCCCCTACTATTCTATGGAGGAGGATATAGAAGATCCGAGAAGGCTTGGCGAGAAAGGCTATGGGTCTATAGGATATACTGGGTCGACCGCTTCATTGACAGGAGAAACTTATGCTACCTATGCTCCCGCCTCCGCTCCCGTTGTCCCTGTCTATGCCGCTGGATATGCTACTGCTGCATATACGAGCAGGGATCGACTCGATAAACGGAATTAGCGGAATCGGGAGACTACTGGATCTACTACCGCTTCTGGCTATGGATTTCTATTACGAGCATAAGAATATAGCTCTCGATCAGGTTCTGCGTCGTTGCGCCACCCCTGCCCCCGATCCCCCGCTGGTCCTGCTGCCGCTGGTGCTGGATCAACCGCCTCCACCCCTCTTCCGGATATGCCGCTGGTGCTACCTTCTCCTGCTGCTGATGGATCAGAAGGAGCCTACTATGTCTATACCGATGGATCAATTTCCTACTGCTGCCGTTGGTGGTGGGACTGGATATGGATCCAAACGCCTCTGCTATCAATGCTTCGGGCCCCTAAAATTCTATGGGAAGCTACCAATGCTTCGACCAGGGCCCTACTATCTATAGGCGGATCGAGGGGAACAAGTTCATAAGCATAATCGACTGCTTAGGGAGTATATGAAACAACTAGCTCTGCTGCTTATGCCGGTGCCAGAGGTAGTGGTGGATAAGTGCCGGATCGACTGCTTGAGCGACAGAAAGGTTGAACCGCTACTTAGTGGGACTCTAATACCACTATAATCCCCCCCCACCATTAATGTTACGTAGAGAATCTCGAGCTCGGAACGGTTATCTTCTTTCCTCCCCCCCATTATAGTTCACGAATGGGACGGTGGGGTTGGACCGACCTATTCGCCTTACCCACCGACCATGAGACCCCTTAGAATAGTAGGGGGGTCGGTCCCGAAGGGCAGGTCGGTCCTCTCACCCCACCGGTTAATTAATGCCTATGCAGTTCATGTGGGAGGCAATAGGAAAGGGGGGGCGGGAGATATAGCGCTCTAAGGCACATATGGTCGGTGGCGCAGCCACAGGTCGGTGGGGTTGCCTGCACGGTTGGATCGACCGGTTGAACGGATAAAGGCAATCCTTCTGGCCTACTATTCTAAGGCCCATAGATAGTAGTTGTTGTTAACTCGTTACTCCCTTCCTCCCATCCTACCCATACACCCCCGGTAGGGAGTTAACACCCTCAGTCTCAACTAAGTGGGGCAACCACCTTCTCTCCTCATGCGAACACCACCCCGAAAACGAGGGAGAACAATCCAACATCCAGAAGGACTACCTGCCGAGGGAAGTGGGAAAGCATGGGCAATTGAGATATCTTAACCAGCGAGATCTCCCCGGACCAGTCTCGCAGAGCTGTTACCGTTTCTCGATCTCCCCACTATCCTGTATCCTCCCACCGTTCAGGGGTGAAGGGAGAAGAAGTAGGAAAGCTATTTCTCGAAGTTCACTTTCTACCGCAGCAGGGTGTTCATGGGGAGGAAGGATCGATTACTCAACTCGTTAATCAGGTGACCGAATAGAACTATTAGTAGGAGCGCCTCTTCCTTCCGAGTAGGAGCCCAAGCCTCTTCCTTCCGGCATCTTTCTCGGACCAATCAACACTTCACAATCCAACCGGATGGACAAAGCAGGCCCTTGACCAACCGGGTTCGTTCTCTTCCCGTCCCATCCTCTCTCTTCCCATGCGCGGATTAGATGGATCGACCTTCCGGAGCTAGATTAGTTGAACGGGTGGTAATTAATTAATTAATTAACCTGCTATAATACGGGAACTCTAGTTGGGATGGAGCGTTGATGTTCTCGAAAGCAGCGAGCCATAGAATTGTAGGGGCCACTCGGATGGATAGAATACGTTCAAGCAGCGAGAACCAAAGAGTCACGGGGAAAGAGAAAGGCATCGACACAAAAGCATGGGCCAAAGGGAGCAGCAACTATAGGAGAACTCTCTCGCCTACAGGGGGTTCAAGGAGATGAGAACCATCCTAACTAGTTATCCATCGGTTAGCATTTGTTTAGCTTCCTTCCGGAAATCAATTTGTTAACTTCTGTCTTCTCAGTGGGGGATGGAGCACCACCGGTTGAACGCATTGGGAGTGATGATCCAACGAACGGTCTTGAGCTATCCAACCCGTGCATGCATGCAGGGGTGAAGCTGTTAGCAGGAAAGAAAGCCTTCCCTAAGTAACCCACTTATGTTAGCTTATACTAGCAAGCGCATTAATGAACGGCATTAATTAAGCCCCCTGCCATTAATGTACGCCTGCTTTCCAGAACTACTGGATTAATGCCACTTGCTAACCCCACCGACCATAAGGCGAATAGGTCGGTCCAACCCCACCATCCCATTCGCCCTACTATTCGCCAGGGGGGGCAGGGAAAGGCAAGTGGCATTAATCCTAAGGAGGATAGCCGTTATCACTTCGTTCAATGAGTAAAGGAAGCTGCTAATTTCTCATAATTCAAGAAAGAGCCGGGGTATCACGTAGATAGATGGTGGCATCACTACTCTATACGTTATACGACTTAATTCCCCCCCACCACTTTATAGGGAATATTCCTGAACTCTAGTCAGTAGTGATTCCGATTCGGTCAACTGGTGGGCCCCTACTCGGCTAATGGGGAACTATATTCGATGGTGGGCATCGCCCTACCCTTCGGGTTCACCCGGGTGGGTGGGCCCCCCCACCCACCCTCTATAGTTTAGCTTATTCGCCGCAGGCGGCATTAATTAAGAGGTAGATTATATTCGTGGGAGGCCAAAAGAAGTCGCCACCCACATGAACTGCATAGGCGTGCCTTCGGCACCTAAGGCATGCCTTCGGCAGCCGACCATATTGGCCATTAGAATAGTAGGGGAATGGGGGGGGGCTGCCGAAGGCAGGCCTTACCGGTGGGGTGAGACGAATAGGGCGGTCCCGAAGGGCAGGGCGGCGGCGTATATAATCAACTATAGTCGTGCGATCGATGGGAGCAATGACACTAGATAGTGCACTCTCCCATACCACCGGATTGGAGATGAAAGGCACCAGGGGTACCCTTTCATCTAGACGTTATACCACTCTTCACGCAAACAGGCTTTAGTCGTTTAGTTAGTTAGTTAGTTATAGTAGGGGGAATCACTAGATTGTTCTCTGCAACGGATTCCACCAAGGCCCGGGAGCCAACTCGATAAGCTGGAGTTGCTCTGCTCAGTTCGGATGCCCCCCCTTTACTCGGCTAATGGCGGTCGCCTCAGTTCCGTTCTCTGCAACTCGAGGGCGCCACGCCCCCCACCCCTCTCCCCTACGGGGTTGATAGTAGTCCCGTGCATGCATTATTCCGGTTCAATGATGCCAAGATAGAGGTAGGGCGGCCCCCCCCAACTATCTCCGGGGGTCATTTTGACCCCCGATGAAGGTTATAATGGGCCGGGCGGCCCTAACCTATAGATCTCCGTTAGCTTCGGTTGGGTGCCCTACCCCAACTATAGTATAGAAGGTTGGGCTTGGCGGTTAGGGCGGGCGGAAGCCCCTATCTATATCTGGACCAAGCGGGTTCCCGCCCCTATCCGGCAACTAAACTATACTCTAGTCGGGCCCTATCCTCACCTGAACTCCTACCTATAAGATGAGGGAAAACCGGGGGTGGGGAGAAATAAATAGGGGCGAGGTAGAGATATTCTTCCATTCATAAGGGATCCGGTAAACATCGAGCTACCACTTCTTGCCTCATTCATGACCAACCCGACCTAAGGCGTATCAACAAAGGCATGCCTTCGGCAGCCGACCATATTGGCCATTAGAATAGTAGGGGAATGGGGGGGGTCCCGAAGGGCCCGACTACCAGAGAAACCGCCTTGAGTCCCCCCCACCCTGGAACTATGATTCCCCCCCCCATTATAGTATGTTACCCACCTTATCCTAGCAGGCTGATTCCTTAGAATAGTAGGGGCCGGTGGGGTTGGTACCGGGGGGGTGGGAGATAGGCGGGGCCCTTGGGACCGACCATACCCGTTTTTAGAATGGTGGGGCCGGTATCGTTTCTTTATGCCCGCCGGGGACCGACCGCTGGGTGGCATCATTTGGTATGACCGCTTGACCGCGGTAGCATGGTGACCGCTTGGTATGACCGCTTATCTGGATGGCATGGTGACATTTGGTACGACCGCTGGGTGGAAGAACCGGACTGGGTGAAAGGCCAGGAATTTCCTTTTTTTGTTGACCAATCCTGGGTGAAAGGCCTCACCCTAGGGGTGGGGCCCCCGGGGTGGGGCGGGCGGTGAAAGGCCAATAGGGCATTTATGTTGACCGATCATGTTACATTCATAGAGCTAGAGCACTCAACCGCATCTTTCACAGCTCAGAAATAAAGGTCAAGTGCCTCGCTCTCTATTCCCCAACCGACCTTTCTCTATTCCGGGCCCCCACTGGCACTAAGGGTGCACTCGACCGGATACTGGTTGAGAAGGTAATCAAATAATCGGCTTTAGGGCGATAGCGAACCACTCGATCTTGAGTTAGAGAAGATATCTACGGGGTGACCTAATATGGTTGGTTGCCGAGGAAGAAGACACTTCCACGATCTATGCATCATTGTGTCGTCTTGACCAGTCGCTTTTCGATACTGTCGTGTAGGCCGTCTTATTCCCAATCAATAGGCACCGATTTCTAGGGAATCGCGATACCGTTTGGATTGAGATACCGTTCGTTGAGTGAGATATCGCTTCATTGTACCGAAGAGATACTGTTTTCCAGGAAATTGATAGAGACCCCCAGGGCGATACTGTCACCCGACCACCCACTAGGGCCTATAGTGATTAATTCCTCAGGCCGAGCGGGAGCCCTACCGCTACTATAGTTGCCCCTACTATCTAGAATTCAGTCGTTTGTTAGAAAGCGATCGAGATAGGCCCCACTAGCCCCCCTACCCAAGGCGGACCCCACCACCCAAGGCAGACCCCACTTATGTTAGCAGGTGTACATTAATTAAGCCAGATTAATGCCACTTGCCTTTTTCTAAGGCTTGCCTTCAGCAGCCCGCCGCCCTACCCCCGCCCCCACCCATTATAGTTGTTTTGTTGCCAATATGGTCGGCTGCCAAAGGCAAGCCAAGGGGTGGGTGGCCCTTCAAATAGTAGGGGGGAGGTGGCCTCCCACGAATAGAATCTACCGGGGGGGCCCTGCCGAAGGCAGGCCTTAGGTCCCGAAGCAGGGCTGGGATGGGAACTGAACCAATGAGAAAAGGAAGGTTGGTTCCTTCCCGGCCGGTGTTCAATAGCTTCGAACTCAATCACTTCATCAATCAATTCCACAGCTGAACCCGGTTCGTTCGGGTCGCTATATCACGCCTTCCCGACCCGGACCTTGATGCATGCTCCCTACGGTTGTTGCATCCGAACCAAGCTTCCTTCCCTAAGGCACATATGGTCGGCGGTGAAGCCTAGGCAGGCCGATAACTTTGCCCTAAAGAAATGATAGGCAGATCGAGGAGAAGGTTTCTTGGGAGGATTTATTGGACCTCTGGGTTCTGGCACTGGTACTGCTGCTGGATCGATATCTCTATGTGAGACCCGGGTCATGGCAAGCGAGAAAGGGGTCCATCTCCCAGACAAGCCTCTAAGGTCGATGTTTGGAAGAATCTGGCTCTCTCTAGTCGATTTGTTTGCCGATTGCCCCTCTCAATTGAACCTGACTGGTTGAGCCATTGGATCGGATGGAGAGGTGGAATCATGATTCTTGCTATTCCTGGAGTAGTGGTGTGGATGCGGTGGAGTTAGTTCCTACTTATTCGGTTGGTCCACTGGATGCTTCTGATGGATCGAGACCCGGGCCCTACGGGGCAACGACTTCACTTCACCGATGAACTGGAACTTAGGAGCATCTGTTGTTACAACGTACATCCAGGATCGAGTTGGGACACACCCCGGCCGATCGGATCCCCTGCCCGGCACTTTCTCTGGTCGAGTCGAGGCGAGGAATGAACAACGTCACCGGTGCACCGGGGATGGGAAGCTTGAAAGGTGGTGCAATCATTTCTCCTCGATCTCGGTTCTTTTCTCCCATTCCTCGCTCATCCCGGGTTCGGAGCTATGGAATCATAGGTATTTATTTTCTTCTCTTCCAATTGATTGATTCGTCGCCGTTAATACGTATATGATATGAATTGATTCTCTGGAGGATATGAATTTTCTCTGGCCGTTTCGATTCATTTTGAGATCCTTCTCTCTGAGTTTCTTCCTTTCCTTCAACAACAATGATAGCCCAACAATAGTAGAAAAGGGCAACCCCCGGGGCCCCCCTCCCACCCACCCTAATCTCCATCGGGGGCGGTCCGATCGGATCGAAGTCGATTGACCTTCCGCATCTTTACTGTTGAGTGGTGAACTGGTGAATTCTAGGTATCAATCCCCCTCATCCCGGGTAGACGTGTGTTTTTTCCATTCCTCTCCTGCTTCGATTCACTGCATCTCCTTTACTGCTCACCCGGGCTCTCCCCTGCATCCATCCGTGGTTGGGTGGGAGTATAATCGAGGTGGGGAATGAACCGCTACCGGACATATGGGATGAACAGGTGGATCCGCATCTGGCACCACTTTAGTCCTCGTGATCATCATTCCTCAACTTATCAGATAATATAGTGGGGGGGCCGGAGGGGGGCAGGTGTTCTTTCACTACGAGGTAGCGGTGGGGGAAGCTCGAATGGCTATTGTGCGGATCTATCCGTATGGCCAAGCCGGGGAGAGGCCCACGATCGCCTGTTCCAGATACTGATGCAGCCAATCTCTGGTTATCCCGGAGGTACGAGTCGGGGATCGAAGCCTGTGTGATCGAATGATCCCCTTGTCCCGAACCCGATGCCTCAGAGTGCAGTTGTTACGGGGCATCCGTACCCGATATGCACCTATCGTCCGGGGCTACAACGCTGATGTGGGCTAGCTGAAGAACTTCCTTTCCTGCCCATCGCCTGTAGTTTCTTTAGGCCCATTGGACATGGAACATCCATTGGACATGGAACCCAACAAACGCCCCTTCTCTTCCTCCCGGGGGGCCCGGGGCCCTCGAACTATATCTCCCACCCACCCCTACGGGAATATATATATATTATTGTGGGGGGCAACCCCGGCATGTCCTCCCACCCACCCCTTAGGGCCGCCAACTATCCCCCCCCGGGGAACCATACCCCCCACCCTAGAATTCCCCCCCACCCGGAACTATACTATGGAACTCCCACCCGATTAAGTTCCGCCCGCTCCAATCATATTACGTATATCAAACAGTGAGCATTCTTCCCTCTGTTCCGAAGGCACTTTAGCTCTGTTGTGCTGGGTTCAGTTGGGCATTGAGCCGATCAGACTTAGTGAGACTGAAAGAAAGCAATGAAGACAGTTGATCTGTGGGGGCAGGCACAGCTTTGAGCATCGAACCTTTGTCTTTCTTTCATTCTTTGCGGGATCTCCGGAACGGAAGGGAAGCTCCGGTTCTGCAGAACAGAATTGCAAGGGCGGGCTTAGGGCGGGATCAAACAAACAAGCATTCGGAGAGGGATGAGTGAGTTCGTTGAATGCCTTTGAGTTGAGTCACCGTTGGTTCTCGCTTTCGTCTCGATGGTTCGACCGCTTATCGACGAGTGGATTTAATCCCTGGAATGCTTCTTGATGTGCCGGTGGTCGACCTCCATTGGGTGCATCGAACCCACCCAATCATATTACGTATATAAGAAAAGGTGGCCCCTACTATTCTAAGGGGTCTGAGCCGCTATCAAACGAAACAATTGGTCGAGTGCCCGCTAACTCCACTGCTCGGCTGATGCGTGTCGGCATTCAATTCCAATTCCATTTGCTTGGATCGGATGCAGTTGAGGTAATAGCAGTTCCAGATGTGGCATGGTTGGTGCTCCTCTCCCGGTGTTTAAGACTAAACCCCTTGACTCATAGTTGAGCTCCTCTTTTTATGACCGTACCGTTACTTCTCGATGCTACTTTCGAGCTTCAATGCTTTGCCGGGAAGAATGGGCCTATCGTTTCTTTAGGCAAGTTCAGATCCATGGGTTCACTTGTCTCAGTCTTTAGTTCAGTTTCGATAAGGAAGGAGATTGATGAAAAGCAAGTAGAATCCCCACCCGAGGCCCCTGTGCTTCGCACCCTGGCGAATAGTAGGGGCCTTACCTGAATTATGGTTTCGGGCCCTCCTGGGTGCCGAAAGGGGGGCCCCCCTTTAATAAATTGTTGTGAGATTAGATTAGTCTCGTTATCGACTGCCCTACCTATATAGCCAACCGGGAGAGGCCCGAGCTCGCCCGTAGGGCTCTCCTCCGATGACTATAGTTCTCTATCTTCAGATAGCTATAGCCCCACTATACTATATAGACGGGGGGCCCCTCTCCACCATCTATCTACGTGATACAACTGATGCCATATATCCATAGGGGCCTTTCTATAGTGGGGGGGTCGTATCACGCAGATAGAGAGTGATGCATCGAGGAGAGGTGGATAGTGATGCCCCCATCAGGGAGAGGCCCTGGGGCTCGCCCTATCCACCTATCCATAACCCCTATCCAAACTATCTATAGTAGGGTTTGGTGGGCATGTTACGTATATAATCAAGTGTTGATACGGTAGATTAGTTGGTGTCTCCCACCCCCCTTCCATTTTATAGGACGTATCGAATCTGGGATTTCTCGTTGGTTTAGTCGGTTCAATGCCTACTGTATCGGAAGGTTTAGTCGGTTCAATGCCGTTTTATCAATCTCATCCAATGTCGCCGAAGAAAAGTTGTTGCTAGTTGAACGACCGGCAACCAGGGGAGCGCTTCTCATCCACGCCGAAAGATGCCTACCTTGAAGGCCTACCGGCTAGAAATCCCTTAGAATAGTAGGGGCCTGGCAAATAGTAGGGGCCCGATTCTATACATAACATGCCCACTGCCCCTACCCCCCCAAAAAGAATAGTTCTATTCTACTACTATCCCACCCATCCCAGGGTAGGGTGGGGAATTATGGATAGTAGGGGTGGGTGGGAGGCCCCTACTACCCACCCATCCCTGGGTAGGCATGTTACGTATAAAATCTAGGCCGGAAAGCAGGGTGGGAAACTATAGTTGCCCCTAAACCTCTTTTGTCCTCCCACCCGGGAACCCGCGGCTGAGGGTGGGTGGGAATAGGGCAAGTTCCAATTCTAGTGGGTGGGCCCCTATCCACCCACGCGGTCCCCAAGTTCCGGAGGGGCTGGAAACTAGCAACGGAAAGGGGACAGTTGGTTCCCGAGGGCCCCTACTATTCGACGCCAGGTAGTTGTGGGTGGGTGGCTCTCCTCCCACCCCTTGAGGGATACCTTTAGATAATGTGCCTCGTTGTCAGGAAACTGGTTAGTTCCTCTCATATGTAATAACGATTGGTTCCAATGATCAAGCCCAAAGTCACTTGGACTCTAAAGCCTCGGGGACCGGTATATTGGAGTAGGGCGGGGCCCCTACTATCTATAGGCCTTTAGGCATAGAGGACCCTCTATCATCTATAGGTGTATGAGGGGAAGGAGGTTTGACATGATCATGAGTCGGTCTTTCGCATCCACACCGGACTACACAAGCCCATGATTCATCCAAGCCGATTTATTCCGATCAAGCTTACCTAGCTCCATCTTTCCTCTTAGGTCTTCATTCCCATTATATAATACCTCCCAGGACAAGGAGAATAAGTCGCCGGGTGGGGGGCCCCTACTATTCTATGGCCCCCTACTATTCTAAAGGGGGGTGGGAGGAGATACTGATCGAAGTGGTAAATTCCAGTAGATCTATGTAGATCACAGCGAATGGGTTTTACCCCGATGCACATGTAATTCTCACCGCACACGACTCACGCATAAGCCGTTCTCTCCTTCACTCATAAAAATAAGAGGGGTTATTGAATCTCCGAAGCTTCTTCACCACTTCCCCGGTGACGAGTGGATGGTTCGAGGGATCGAGCAAGCTACCGCGATAGCTCCGGCCCCCATAGAATTGTAGGGGTGCTCTACCCTCGTATTCCATAAGCAGGAGTGCGTTCGACTATGGAGAAGAGGGGCCCCTACAATTCTATGGGAAGAAGCGCCCCTACAATTCTATGGGGCTGTTGTTTCGCCTTTCATGCTTTTAACCCCCCACCCACCCCACAGAGTGGGGCGAAATGATCAGGCGGTGTTTTCTGAATCTCTACTGTCCTGGATTGGCACCGAACGGAATAACCATCATATGCATGAAATCACCTTGGCCCATCATTCTCGATCGATCGGTAACGAGATGAGATAGAATAAGCTCTTTCTCTATGATATGGAATTGGATGCCTCAAAATCAAGAGCCGAACGCCTGATGTTTGAATCGGGAAGCGGGAAGACCAGTCTTAGTATATAGATAGGGATGGAGGATCTAAAGTAGGGGCGTTCTGAGCCCGGGGGAAAGGTCTCTATCTATTAGATAGAGAATTGAGGTACTACCTCCGAACACACACCCTCCGGTCAACATCCATTAATCTGAACGGCTCGCTAGCCAGAATAGAATAGTAGGGCCCTTTCCCTTGAAAATAGTAGGGGTAGGGCACTTCTCTTTCATTAAATCGACTTACAGATTGAAGTCTGGAACCATATCCTGTGCGCGAGGCAAAGATTTTTGTGCCCTAATTATCTATGTGAAGCTAACGAATTAGC
>VDFB02356510.1:12950-74145 GCA_007258455.2 Sequoia sempervirens | reverse complement strand
CTGTATCATCAACCCAAGAGTAGTCACTGAATGCATGGTGCCCACATTTATGTGCAATAACCCATACACCAGTGAGCACACAACCTTGTACTATCCAATAGCCAAGCCACATTGTCGATCCCAACAACCCACCCATAGTAAAGAAAGTTGTCAAACATAGGAGCAAAGCAAACGTAACAAGATCAAATGCTATAACCGTTGTTGCTACAACAAAATTGTTGAGCCTTAGTTGCTTGCAAGTTTGCTATTCAACATCTATTCGCTTTGATCCTAAGTCTCAAAATCTTTCGGTGTTATTTGTTTTATGTTTTTCTTTCATGAACTTTATTTCAGCTTGTCTGAAAGTACAATGAGTCTTCAGATGTGTTTTGGAAACAAGTTTATATAAGTTTTGTGTTAATCAATCATTTCCTGTTTACTTTTACATTCTCTTGCTTTGAATTTTCTTGAGAAGTTAGAAGCGTCATTAGTTTAGGCCTAGTTAAGAACGATTTTATCATAGACCTATTGAAGCAGTGAGGTGGAATTGCTTTTTTTTAGTTGACCAAGGATAAACAGAGGCTTTGCAAAGGGATCCTCTCCATTTTCTCCATGTTTGGTGCCAAGGTCATTCTCCCTCCACCACCAATTGTGAGAAAAGGAAAGTAACCTGCAAAACAAACCAAAAAATACAGTTGAGATCATAGATAAGAATGAAGAATCATAAATCAAAATTCAAATTATTAAACAAGGATACTATCAAACTATTAAAAGATCGCAACAAATATCGATGACAAAGTTTGGAGGGGAAAAAGGAAACAAGATATTTTAACTTCTAATATATTTCATTTGACATATATGTACTCTCAATTATTGATGCATATTCAAAATTCTTTTTATTATTGCATTGAATCAATTCTCCCTGAAAACCTTGAATTCTAAGCAGCAACTGCAAATAAAATTGCAGTGGCCCCTTTACATTGGACCATTATTTAAAAAAATTATGTAAGTTGTTATAGAGAGTATGGAACTATTCTACTGTATAATTTTATGCTAATCTTCATTAATGTGTAAAATTTGTTAAATTTGTTTTCATAAATTTTTGAATTTAGGATAAAATTTTTGAATAGGTGTAATCTTCAATAACATGTTTGGAGTGAATGAAATCTACTAATTGTATTAAGCATGCACTGCTTAATGCCTATAGAAGATTTAAAAAAAACAATGGTACCATAAAAAATTTCCTCCTTGTCTAAAGAAATTAAAGAGTTACAATCTTTATGTAATGACTAAATTTCAAAGATTAAAAAAAAATGGATTGAGTCATTTGGTAAATTTGCAGCAATTGAACTTTCAAATCCTAAATTATAATTGCTACTGTTTCAAAAGAAAGTTCAAAATTACTACATTATTAGTCCCTGCCTTTATAAGGCGGGCAACTAATGTTATCGCCTCAATCTTGCATATTAAAATTGTGCTTTGGGAATGGCGCCGAAAAAATAAAGGTATGGTTTTGGTGTTTGGTGGAATATTTAGAAAAAGCAATTTTTTTTCTTTCTTGCAATTTTGTGATTGGTGGGTGTAATTTTCCTCATGGTTTTGGCATTTTCTTAAAAAAATTAATAATAATTATTATTGCAGGGAGCTTTGCTAGTGGAAATATTTCATGAGTCTGTTTGTATAGTCATGTGTTGCGATGGACTCCTTCTGGGGACGCTTGGCGTCTTGAGTAGTATATTTTCATTTACTATTTGTGTCTTCTCATTTATTGTGAGTAGATTGAAGTGCAACCGTCATTAGTGGGTTATGGTCTGAAGGTTTAAGTCTGTCGAAGAAATTGTCATTTGCGTTATTTGTTCATTTGCTCAGGTTGTTTGATGAGGCTGAAGCTTGTGTCTGTTGGGAGGGTTTTCATCTACGGTGTTGGAAGTGAGAAAGGTGGCATTTGTAAGTTACTCTATCTTTTACACTTTCATTTTTTCGTTTGTCTACTACTTTGCTCGGATTGTTCGATGAGGGTGAAATCGATGCTTTTTGAGAGGGTTTATGTCTACAATTTTCATATTGAAAAACAAAGCGTTTGTAAGTTCCTACATCTTTTATAGTGTCATTTTATAGTTTTTTGAATCTCTGCATTTTATGGTTAATTTCTAGTGTGTGTACTCATGCATTGCAATTGCACTTGAATTTATTAAATGAAAATGAAAATTAGGTGTAAGTAAATGGATATGGCTAGGTATAAAATCATTATATTCGTGTTTGTTGAAAGGGTTTATATCTGTTCTATGGGGAGCAAAAAATGAAGCCTTTGCAAGCTTGTATGTCTTTTACAGTATCGTTTTATAGTGGTTTACATATTTGAATTTTATGGGTCAATCTCTATTGTTTGTTGTTTGCATTTTGTGTGTTTATGTCTATTCTTTGCTATTCTTTATGGGTTTGTGTTTGTTGCCAAGTTAAATAGTTAGTTGCATTTCAATTTATTTGCTGAAGATAAGAAGAGGTCGTATTTTAAATATTTTTTGGTTTTGAAGTTCTAATTATGTTAAGGAAAGTATTATTTGTGTTGTTTGTCCATTTGCTTGGGTTGTGTCTATGAGTGTAAATATGGGTTAGTGTTTCTTGTTCATTACTTTGCAATCATGGGCTGCCTTTATGGGTTGTAGTTTGACGTCGAGTTAAATACTTAACATCGTAATTCGTTAATGTGGATTTATTTTCTACCCATGATTAAGAATGGAAGTAGCTAGTTGCAATTCAATCTATTGGGTGAAAATTAGAATTGTTCGTATTTGAAGTATTTCTTGGGCTTGAAGTTTAAATTTTGTAACGCAAATTGTTATTTGTGTTGTTTTCTCAGTTGCTAAGGTTGTTTGTCCGAGTGTATTTATGGGTTAGTCTTTCTTGTTGAATGAAAGACTAAGCATGATAGTGTGCTTGTCATGTGATTAAGAATGAAAGTAGTAGTTCCTCGACATGTATGGACAACAACTGCACTTGAATTTATTTGATGAAAATGAAAGTTAGGTCCAAGTAATTGGAAAATGTCTGGGTGTAAAATGATTAAGCCTGCATCTATTGAGAGTACACGTTTGTATTTTATGGGTTAATATATATCATTTGTTGTTGTTTGCATTTTTTGGACACATGCATTGCATTTGCAACTACGCTTGAATATATTAAATAGCAATGAGAGTTAGGTCCAAGCAATTGGAATATATCTGGGTATAAAACCATTAAATCTGTGTCTATTGAAATGAGGTGTTCGTAAGCTGGTATGCCTTTTACAGTGTCATTTTATAGTGCTTTACATGTTTGCATTTTATGGGTTAATGTGTATTGTTTGTTGTTTTCATTTTGTGTGTTAATGTCTATTCTTTGCTATCATTGGTTGCTTGTATGGTTAGTGTTTGTTGTTTAGTTAAATACTTAACACCGTAATTCATTAATGTAGACTTATTTGCTAGTCATGATTTAATTTTGTCAAGAGGCATAGATTTCACCGTCATCAATCAATCTGTCAAAAAAGGTTGCATTGGTAAATTCTTATACCTTTTACAACAGATGTGGATTTCATGCTCATCAAAATATCTGTCAAGAAAGAATGTGTTTGAAAGTTTGCATTTCAAGTGTGAAATTTGTGTAGAGCATGGCTGGGGTGGTTAAGGTTGTAGCAGGAGTCATGGCATTTCTTGTGTGCAACTTGTTTATTTTGCATTGTGTATTACTTTAGTTGAGGTGAATTGTTCATACATGAAACAGTGATAGATATTGGAAGATGCCTATATGTACATGATATAACTAATATGTGATTGATGTTTCAAACGATGCATGTCATGAATATTTTTTACAGATAAGACATCTTCCAATGGTGTATATTCGGAACTGTTAAAATGATGTTTATGTTTTTCCCGACAAATGCCTAGTCATTGACATATGGTGTGTTGTTTGTTGGCTTGTAATATTCTGTAGTTGCAATTTATAGTTCAAAGCAATGCAATGTTAAAAGCAATTTTATTGCAATGATCTCTTGCTATGCATGTGTAATTGGTGCATTTTTTTGTTGTGGGCATGTGGTGTTGTCAACAGTGGGTCACATGTGTGCATATGATTGTATTTTCAATTTTAATTGGCATATTTTGAATTGTGCATGTAGATATATATGTTTATATATATGTGTGTGTGTGTGTTGTGCATTTTGCGTTTACTAGGATTTGTTTTTCTATTTATTTTGAATAGATTCAAGTGCAGTTGTTATTAATGCATAATGGTTTCCAGACCTGGTACAAGCCAAAAGATCCTTTGTATTATTTGTTGCATGCATATATGTATGGACGTACACACACATCACTGCATTTAGCTACATGTAAATGTTAGCATATTTATATATATGCATGTGTAGATATGTATATATAAAAGTATGTATACATACATGTATATATGTGTCTGTATGTATGTGCATATGCATATATATAACTCTACACATATACACTTGCATATGTGTATAGATATATACATATGTATATATGAATGCATGTATAAACATATATTTTTTAATTTTCCCCTTGTGGATGTTCATACATATACATGTGTGTGTGTGTGTGTGTGTATATATATATGTATACATATCTGTATATACTTAGACATATGCATATATATGTATGTATCAATGCATATGTTCTTACATATATGTTTGTCTTGATATGTGCTTGTATGTATACATATATGCATATATGTATATGTATGTAGATATGTGTATGTATGTACAGCTGTTTCTGCATATAATCAGGTGTGTATATATATATATGTATGTATGTATGTATGTATGTATGTGTATCTGTAGATATGTAGTTGTTGAAACAAAAAGACTATATATATATATATATATGTCTGTGTGTGTGTGTGGTGTATGTGTATCTATAGATATGTAGTTGTTGAAACAAAAAGACTATTATCCATTTTAGAGACATTGCACAGTGTTTTTTCCAATGGTCGTTGGTCTTGTAGGGAACTATGCCAATTATTTATTATTTGTCATCAACGCTCTGCTATAAACTTGGAATATTGCTGCAACAATGTGAGGAGGTGTGGCCTAAACCAGTTTACGTATTTGCAAAAAACCATTGGCATAGATGCATAAGAAACAAAACATAGATAACTAAATATATCAATCAAATATCTAGCTATTATTTTCATTGTGTGGTTGATAAACATCATACATTGTCTATTAGGTAAATTGCAATGTCATTTCTTTTAGAGATGGTCAATAGTTGCAGTTAATGCATTATAGTATATGTTTGTGACCTTTTTTTTGGACAAGTTTTCAAGCTAACCATAAATAAATACACTGAGAATACACATGGATTTGGAGCTATCACAACATGTGTTGTTGAGGAAGTGGACATAGGCATTGAAAAGTTGAACTAGGATGTGAGTAAGCTTTTAAATATTTTGTCTTATATATTCATTTTGGAATGTTCCTTGGATCGTGTGAAGAATAGGAATTGAGATTAAATCCACAATAGACAATGCAATGTCTTTTTCCATTTTCATTCATGTAGTCTTCTTATGTTGTTTATAGGATTGCGGTTATGGTGTTACAAAGCTATAGGTTGTCTAACAAGACTTTGCATGTTGCTCAAATGTGTCAATGTGGTATTAGATCAAAATCCACCTTTATATTCAGTTTGTATTTCATGGTCTGAATAAGTTTCATGTTTATTATGTGCTATGCACGTGTCCCTTTTAGATATTTCCTAATGTAGTTTATATGATCTGTGTCAATTGCAGTAGCCATTCTTTTAACTGTAATTGTAATATTTTGTGGCTTTCGGCAATTTGTTGTTAGGTGTTGTTGTTTAGGCATTCATGGTTATGGCAATGCTGCTTTTGTTGCTTCTTCAGAAGTTGGGAAACTGATTCTTAGAAAGGTAGCTAGAATCACAAGCGTCAAAATCCTATTTGCTTGAAGTGATGTTTGACGTTTCTAGCTACATTTATTGACTACCTTGTAATAATAAGCTATTGCTTCTAGTATTAAGGCACATACCAATCTTAATTGTAAATAAAATCTATGCAATCATGTATGAAAATTTCCAATTAGGCAAGGCAACTACTACTAACAATGTTAATTATCTTCCAGACATATTCATAGTGATTTCTTGAACATGTGCATATTGCTCATGGATGAAGGCATGGACAAGTCATTACGTATATCTTGAACAAGTGGACATGTTTCAATAACTATTGGGTCTTTCATGGATGTACAATTAACTTGAATTGAATGGAGGCTTTGGGAAAAACCAGGTGGGATTGTGTTTTGGTAGAATAATTCCATGAAAGACAAGATAAATTTTAGTGTCATTTTTGTTTTCCCCATTTTTTTGTCGTTTGTTACTATTGATTTGATGTTTCTCAAACAATCCCCCAATTCATACAAACACACTACTATATTTCCAATGGGAGAAATTCTCATTCTCGTCTAATTGATTGAACTGTAGCCGACATCCAACCTAAGCAAATGAACAAACAATGCAAATACCACTTTGCTCGATAGACTTAAAACTTCACACCATAACACACAAATGATGGTTGCACTTCAGCTTGCTCACAATAAATGAGAAGATGCAAATAGTAAATGCAAATTTACTGCTTAAGACGCCATGTGTCCCCAACAAGAGTCCATGCCAAGACATGACTATATTAACAAACTCATGAAATATTTTCTAGTAAATGCAAACGTATGGTTGAAGATGCCACACGTCCCCAGCAAGAGTCCATGGCAAGACATGACTATGCAAACAAACTCATGCAATATTTCCAATAGAAAAGCCCCCTACAATAATTATTATTATTCAAAAAGTTTAGTAATTGCCAAAACCACAAGGAAAATTATAGCCGCCAATCAGAAATTTTCAAAAAATGAAAAAAAAATTGTTTTTTCTAAATATTCCCCACAAGATCACATGTAAACTATAGCTTTATTTTTTCGGCATCATTCCAAAGCGTTTATGATTTTGGTGTTGAAAAATGAAGCGTTTGTAAGTTCCTACATCTTTTAAGTGTCGTTTTATAGTTTTTTGCATCTCTGCATTTTATGGTTAATTTCTAGTGCATGCACTCAAGCATTGCAATTGCACTTGAATTTATTAAATGAAAATGAAAATTAGGTGTAAGTAAATGGAAAACGTTTGGGTATAAAATCATTAAATCCGTGTCTGTTAAAAGGGTTTATATTTGTTCTATGGGGAGTGAAAAATGAAGCCTTTGCAAGCTTGTATGTCTTTTACAATGTCGTTTTATAGTGGTTTGCATATTTGCATTTTATGGGTAAATGTCTATTGTTTGTTGTTGTTTTCTTTTTGTGTGTTTATATCTATTCTTTGTTATTCTTTATGGGTTTTTGTTTGTTGTCGAGTTAAGTAGTTAGTTGCATTTCAATTTATTCGATGAAGATGAGAATAGTTCGTATTTTAAATATTTTTTATTTTGAAGTTATATTTCTGTTGAGGAAAGTATTATTTGTGTTGTTTGTCCATTTGCTCAGGTTGTGTCTGTGAGTGTAAATATGGGTTAGTCTTTCTCCTTTGACACTTTGCAATCATGGGTTCCTTTTATGGGTTGTTGTCTGTTGTCGAGTTAAATACTTAACACTGTAATTCATTAATGTAGATTTCTCTGTTGCCCATGATTAAAAATGGAAGTAGCTAGTTGCAGTTCAATCTATTGGGTGAAAATTAGAATTGTTCATATTTGAAGTATTTCTTAGGCTTGAAGTTTAAATTTTGTCAAGCAAAGTGTAATTTGTGTTATTTTTTCATTTGTTGAGGTTGTTTGCTCAACAGTCTTAAAACCTGGTGGAGGGAGCGATTAATGCCAGCTGCAAATCAACAACAGAGGCTAGGCAATGAAAATAGTCAAGTATAGTGAAGAATAGACATTAACACAGAAAATGCAGACAACAACAAACAATACACATTAAGCCATACAATGGAAGGATGTAAAGAGGTTATAGAGCAATGCTTATAAAAACATATGAGCTTAGTAGACCCAGAACCCGACACCATTATGCATTAATAGCAACTGCACTTGAATCTATTCAAAATAAATGAAAAAATAGATCTAGATAAGATCCTTTTTCCTTGACATGCATAGAACTGGACATCATAATCCATTAATGAGAATTTCACTTGAACCTATTTACCACAAATCAACATCTGCTAATTTAAATTAAAAATGTGATCAAAGCCAAAAACAAGCGATTTGTAAGTATTGTTCTTTTGCATTGTTTTTTTGTTTCTTTGGGAAACTGATCAATATCAAAACTGTATCTTCTAGGAGGGGTTATTTGTATCATGTTCAAAACAAGAAACAAGTCATTTGTAAGTTTTAACATCATTTACAGTGTTGTGCTCTAGTTTTCCTTTCTCTTCCCTTTTTGACTGCCTTTACAAATGACTATCTCTTCTTCAACTACAGACTTAACACCATAATTCATCAATGTTTGCTTCTTTGTTGTCAACAATTAACAATGCATCTAATGGACTCAAGCGTACTCCCCATCAATGAATTTAAGCATCAAGTTGTTGTCTTTGTTTCCCCTTCATAAGCACTCAAAAGGACATTTGTAACAATTTATTTTGTTTCGCTTCGTTCTATATTAAACAATTTCTCTTTCTAATATTTACATGTTTTATGCTTTCAACTATTACTTGTGTAACCTAATTGCTACTTTTAATCTCTCTATGCAGTTACCTATATCATTTCTACATACGTCAAGTTGATTGATTCTATGTGCATAAAACTATTTGGATTCCCATAAATTATGCATTACATTATTCATTGTAATCTATCAGATATCATATTTCTCATACATGCTACTTAGTTGAGCATATTTATCCCAGGTTTGATAGAAACACTTTATTAATACAAGTGTTGATACAAAGATCATTTGACTTCATTTTCATTCTAGTTGGTGGTATTTTCCTCCTGCTTTTCTCATTCTCTTGATTTTTTTTAATGATAATTATTTTAGCAAGCTTGCCATTGGAAATACTTGGTGAGTTTGTTGATATACTCATGTCTTTGCATGCATTCTTCTTCATGAAGAATTCACATGATAATGTAGTGTTCATGATCAAGAATGGATGTAATATTTCCCTTGCACACATGCACTGCCACTACGCTTGAATTTATTAAATGAAAATGAAAATTAGGTCTAAATATGTCCATATATATATATGTCTTCATTTATGCTCATATGTATAAATGTATGCATATATGTATATTTATGAATGTACACTTGTTTTTGCATATAATCAAGTGTGCATATACATATATATGTCTATGTATATATATATGTATGTGTATCTATATATATAATTCAAATCTATTGTGTGTTCATGAAAGAGTGAGACATTGAAGGATGTCTATCTGTTCAAGATATGTCTAACTTCCCATGGATCTGAGAAAATGAAAAAAGAATGCAAATAATACTTTGCTTGACAGATTTAAAACTTCACACCATAAGCCACTAATGACAGTTGCACTTCAGTCTATTGACAATAGATAAGAGCTCACAAATAGTAAATGCAAATGTATTGCTTTATAAAATACAAATGTGTGCAAAACTACAAAACGAGACTGTAAAAGACATACAAGATTAGAAACGTCTCGTCTTTTATTCCCAATACAATAGACATAGACCCTGTCAACAGACGCAAAATTTATCATTTTACACCCAGACATTTTCCAATTACCTAGACCTAATTTTCATTTTCACAAATAAATCCAAGTGCAATTGTAGTCCATGTTGAACTATGATAGGCTTATGCTTTTCCAATGTTCTTTACTATATACATGTTTTCACTACACATCTGTTTGTGGGTAGTTGGCATTGTTCATAGTATTTGATATGCTTGGTCTACACCTAGTGCTAGTATTGAGCATTGGAAATTGGAATACATGGTTATATAGGTTTGTTATTTATTATTAAGGATGATAGGTCCTTTGTTTTTCTCAGGTGGCAACTATGACTCAGAACATTTGTTGCATGTGTGAGAGCATAGGAGATCGAGTTTCTAACATGCTATGGCGTAAATTTGTAAGTTCAGTTTATTTTTTTATCCCTTGTTTATATATTTACGTCCTACTCTTCTTGCAAGAAAATTATTTTGTTTAAATTTGGAAGGTCTACTAAATTGCAATTATATTCATGTGTGAAGTCTATTTCCTTGTGTTGTTTGCAATTATTTAATTGTTGTTATGTTCTGCCTCTATATTGCTACTATGTCATCCAACAATGATATTTTTCCAAGTTGATGACCATATGTTTGAATGAATATTTTATTTATATCTACAGTTATACATATCAGTACTTGGTTGCCTATTTGGAATTGTTTGTAACAGGCCTTGTTCTGTTTCAGGAGCCAGATGCGATAAAGAAGAAACGCTTTGCAGGATCGCATTCGTGGTTAGGAAGAAGAGAGCTTGGAAACTGTCCAGCTTTACAGAACTGCAAAACTCTCTGTAGGAACATTGCACTACTGATGAGTGGCTCATCTAGATATAAGTTTATGATACTTGATAAGTAGAAGTATTGCTTGCTATTACAAGGGATAATGGGGCAAGTGGGTACAGTGAATGACATATGCTTTGTAACCCATAAACATGGAATAGTTGAAGCAAAGAAGTAGGTGGCTAATGCAATAAACAAGAACTATCATTGGGAAAACAAGAATAAACACAAATAAAACCTAGCACTTGCATATTGGTGAGTGGATCACCTATGTGTTTATGATAATTTTTTGCAAACATCCAAAGTTGTAAACTTTATTAATCTTAGTATTTTTTGCATTTTATGCATACTGCTTTAGTATGCATTCACAACTTGCTTACCCACATTTGCCTCCATAAATATTTGTGCACAATTTTCCTCCACAGTCGACAAGACCCTTCTCAAATTTTGGAGGCATACAATGCATTAACTATGTATTCATTGCTTGGGTAGCCACCATCCTATTAGCGAAACTTGCAAAATTTGTATTTAACATCTGAATGGTTACAAAAATTTATCGCACTGGCCTTTTTTTTTGCAAATTTTATCATGTGCTTCTATGTTTCATGTTTATGAATAACATATTATATGTCATGGACTACGCTCATTTGTCTAATTTGTCCCTGTGGTAGAAACCATTGCTCGCAATTGGAGTTAGAGGCAAAGATCTATATGACTGCAAATATTCTTGGTTGTTGAATAAGAAACTAGAAGGTTAGATTTTCGTATCATTCTTCTCCTTTCTTTCCATTGAATTTTAAGTCTTCCAATGTGTCTAAAAATTATGCCTTGGAAGAGTTGTGAACAATAAAGGAGAACCCTAATTAAAAAGTCTGATAATTCCTAAACATGAAACTATTTTTTTCCCACAAGCAAGTTAGTTTTCCAATCAGAGTTATACATAATTAGAAGCATGTGATATGCAGTCCATATGCAATGTTTCACTTTGTACACCGATTGGGTTATATAATTTAACCATATTTTCTTGTATCTATTTTTCTATTCACTGCAGTCGCCCTAATATTCATTTGCTTGTAAGAAAATTAGAAAAATAGAAGTACATGATAAATTTTGAAAAATATCTCTAATGCATCGTAAAGCAGTGAATGCATAGTTAATGCATAAAATAGTATGCCAATACTGCTACAATTGTTGGACTTGCCTTTGATATGGTCAACTGGTGAGGAAAATTCAATAATCTAAATATATGCAATTTTTTTTCTATAGTAAGTTTTGTTTGATTAGTTTTCCCAGTAAAGCAATGCTTTTTTATCGTGGGTTTGTAGTCTGTTACTAAATAGGTTGTTAACCTTTACAATAAAATTTTTATTAACTAGTTGACCTTTTTTCATTATTTTGTTGATTTCTCTTAGAAATCGAGGAAAATTGTCCTTGTACTTCTCTGCTCCTGCAACTAGAGGTTTTGGTTGTCGTTACAAGTCTTGATGGCAAAAATGTGTACAATATCTGACATATGCTATGCAACCAATAAACATGGAACTGTTGAATCCAAGGCATAGATTAAACACAAATTGTATAGGTTTTTTCCTTAGGCTAATGCATCCTGTAGTAGTAAATGCATTAACTAATTTCCTAAGCAAAGCAATGCCTTTTTAGACTAAGGTAACAATGCTAGATATGTGTAAACAAGAAGGCTTTCTCCTAATAGTGTTTACTTGAAACAAATTTGTCCCTTGTTTGATGCAATTATTTGTTATGACTCACTAAGCTTTCTGGTCTCTTATTAAATAAGCTCTTAGTCTATACAATAAACTTTTTATTAACTGGTGGAGCTTTTTCCCCATAGTTTTGTTGCTTATTTTTACAAACATAGAAAAATTCTCCCCAATTTCCTAATTGGAGTTTCAAGCAAGAGTGAGTGCTTCTAATCTAGGCAAAGCGAAGAGGACTCTATCAGTGCAATTATATTCATTCTACAAACTCAGTTAGGTCGTTGCCCTTGTCCTCAAAACAATACTTCTATCCTCCTTCAATTACAAGTATTGCTTGTTATTATAATGCCTTCATGTTTTCCAGAATCTTATCATGTTTTTCTATTTTGCAAATTTGCTTGAAACAAATTCAAAATTGTAGTCACTCTAGGGAATTAGGTAATATGCAATCTTATTAATGTCCTAAGCAAAACATTACATATGAATCGTATATCACATAGTTGCAATTGTGCACATCTATGGATACAACATTAATATTGCAATCAAATTATTACAAAGGTCGTTTGCCTATCAACATAAATTAGAAACTTCAAACTATTGGCATAATTTTTACAGGCATTCAAAGAATCAAATTTCATTGGAAAGAA
This sequence comes from Sequoia sempervirens, assembly GCA_007258455.2. Classification (NCBI taxonomy): domain Eukaryota; kingdom Viridiplantae; phylum Streptophyta; class Pinopsida; order Cupressales; family Cupressaceae; genus Sequoia; species Sequoia sempervirens. The sequence goes on along the minus strand of VDFB02356510.1, from coordinate 61,291 downwards.
AAGAGATAAATCATCCAGAATTATGATGTTGTTGTCTCTTGTTCAAAAATCAAATGTATTTGCACATGAAAATTTATTATAAATGTTATGTTAGATATAGAAACAACTCAAATCAGGCTACAACATCATCAAAATGTCATCGTTACGTAGAAACATGTAGTATCAAGCAAAAAACATTGCATCGCAAGGTGAGAATGTTGATTGAGAAAGACTAACTAGGGCATCCTAAGAATGACGAACTGTGATATATTCACTTATAACAATTTCAAAAATATTTTATTTGCTCATTATTTTCATGGTTTTTGCATTTTTTAAATCTAAAATGGTCATTTGCTGCCACTAAAGTAGAAGAATGAAGTTGATATGCTCTAACGTGGATTTGCACTACTTGCACAAGAAATAGCACATGACCATGATATGCTCAAAGCAATTGTCCTTTGCTTGCAAGAAATGAAACATAGTTTGCTTGGCCACATTGACCTCCTTGACAAAGCATACAATTTCTATACTATAGTTGGTATTCATGGGCTATTAACATGCTCAAGAAAAATAGTTTTAGTGTGAGACTTTCAAAACTTTTCAACAAAATATCTACGACCAATAACCATTGACCTACATATTGCTATGTGCATCATAAATTTATACGTGAGACGAAACACACCTATTCATGATCTTTTCAATTTTATTCAAACTGCTATAATCTCATTGCCAGCTAATTTGAAATTCATTATTGCTGGAGACTTCAACATTGACATGTTAGAATCAACAAAGCCAAAGGCACTTCTCCTTGAATTTATGGCAGAATGAGATATAGTGATATCTGAGATTGTTATGGTGGTTGCGATGGTGGTCATTTATATAATGTCGAGTAGTTGTAACAGTAGTTTGACAAAAAACCATGCTGAAGTGGCATCATATTTGACGATATAGAATTAAAGGAAACTTTTAAATAGGGGGCTTTTGAAGTAAGGTATTTTGAAAAAATGAAGCGGTCTAGAATTTCGACATACGGTATTTAGAAACCATAGTTATATATATGTAGACAAATATAGTTAGATACATAGCTAGATGTCTATATATTATTAAGACATTCATATATATATGCATATATATACATACAAATGTATTTAGATACATTTATAAATACATCGATAGATCTTTACATGTTATAAAGAAAAGACATTGGTAGATTTCAAAAATTAGTTGGTGTAGATTTAGGCTATGCATATTTCATTTTGTATGGCTTGATTGATTGTGTAGTACCCCTCCATTTTACTTATGTTTTATGTTAGCATGTTTTCACTTTGATAGACCTTGGTACTTTGTTTTGGTGTATTGATCGCCGACTTTAGAGCGATAGTGGATTTATTTTGTGATTTGATGATACATTGTATGGTGATAATTATTTCTGTCATGTTTTATATTAGCATAGGTGTTTAATTCAGATGTTATTGCTATCTATATGTTTATAGTAGGTTAATTGTTATTTGTTTTGTCAGTTTGATGTGATGTGTATTGGTGTGGAGAACGGAGTTATATCACTCGCTTGCGAGTGCCCTGTGATTTTCGTGATTTTCTCCGCACGGTGTGTTTGAAACATGGATTATATATATGTGTGTGTGTGTGTGTGTGTGTTATTTGTCTTATTGCAGGATTGCAGGTACATGACATCGACTCCACCTGGTTACTCAGGTCTGAGCGTGTCAAGACTCAACGAAAATGTTGATTGGGAGGTAGTAACAAGGTTTATCCTAGTCTAGTCTTAAACCCGGTCAAGTATGTCGTCAGTTAAGTTTGGTGTCTTTAGTTGTCTCGTATGTACCTGATTGGATTAATTGTTTTGGAAGGAAAATTTTGTTAATTTAATGATAGTTTATTATTCTTTAATTTACTGTTTATTTAAATTAATTTTGAATGTTGAAAATAAAGTTTTATGTTTTATTTAATTAATTAATTAGTTTGTTTGGTTAAGTAATTTGATCACTGAGATTAAAATTATTTAATTAAATTAAATAATTAATTAAATTAAAATTGCTTTAATTGTGTGATTAGATTTAAATTTAAAATTAATTGTTATGTGGGAAATGGTATTTTAATTGTTAAATAAATAAATAAAATAACGAAAAAGGGAAATTGTATTTTGAAATTTGAATTCTTTAATTCTTGAAATGCATTCAATTTTTGATAAGGAAGAAAAGAAAGATTATCCGAGAGGTGGTTAGAAGATATTTTCTTCTCGACATGTGTGGTAGTTAAATTAATTGCTTTTTGTTTGTTGAGGATTCTCTCAGAAGATTTTGATGGATTTGGGGAAAATAGAAGATTACTTCACGGGAAATGAAAAAAACAGGGTTCTGGAAATAAAATATTTTTTTGTGAAAATTTGTGATTTCCTCTCGGATTTGCTTAATTTTTTTTGGAAGAAGCTTTTTGGTTTAGTATTTGTTTTCTTCTGGGTATTGGGTTTCTGGAGGAGCTTTGGAGGATTGCACACAACAGGCAACAAAGTTTTTCTTCTACAGACAAGTTTTTGAAGTTACAGGAATACAGGTATTTTCGTGGTAATTTAATTTATTTCTTTTGAAAAGATTGTTTGTGAATAGGTTTAGTATTGTGAGGTTTTGTTAAAATTTGTTATATGCATGATGGCTAGAGGAAATTGTTTGTGATTTAAATCTCTGTTCTTCTCTCAATTTAATTTGTAGATAAATTCAGGAATAGGGAACCCCTGTAACAGTTCCCTCTGTAACAATCTTTGTTAAAAGCTTCCTGTAGAAAGTAATTTGAGTGAATAATTGTGAAGGAAATCATTGGTTTGGAAAATGAAATAGAAACCCTCTGTGTTTAAATTAGAACTTGTTGAGAAAAAAATTGTGTGTACTGTTAAAATTCTCAATTTCCCAATGAAAATCCCTCTTGAAAGTAATTCCCTGATTTAATATTTTATCTTTCATTTTAATTGTATATATATATATATACCATCATATATAAATTGAATTGTGAGAATTTTATTTTGAAATTCGTGGTTATCGCCGTATAGGCGGATTTGGGAGTTTTATTAAAAATAAACGAAATTATAAGAAATCGCAGAACTTAAATGCAGATTTTGTTTATTTTATTTTATTATTTTAAAATAAATAATATCTGGTAAGGGGGCTGCAGGGGCTACCCCACAGCCGCCGCCATATGGGGCGACGGTTGTGGAGGCAACCAGCGCTGCCATCACAGGCAGCGCGCGGCTGTCACATAGCCGCCTCCCCATACGGGGATGGCTGCGAATACAGCCATGCGCTATATACAGTCCTGTGTATACTTTTTTTTAAATCCCTTTGTAAATTAAATAAAACAAAATTTTGAATATTTATTCATTCGAATAAGATTTCGATTTAGGGTTTTTAATTTATAATACTTTTAATATATATATATATATTTAAATTTATTTATTTAAACAAATTTATAAATTCATATTTATTTTAGTAATGAAATAAGAATTTTTTTGGGTTTAAATATATGTTAAATAAGACATCAACTAGATTTATAACAATAAGGTTGGAAAAGAAAATTTGACATATATTGATAAGTGAAATTGTGAAAGTTAAAATTAGATTATTTTGATAATAAATTTTAACCAGGTTAATTTATTTTCATGCAAATTTTATTTGTCTTGACTGGATTTAGTAAATCCTAATGTAGATTCCTATTGTTTCGATTTGCTTTAAATTGTGTTCCTTTTTATTGGGCAAAATGGGAATGTATTAGAAGTACAAGTCTTCCAAATAAGCTTGTTTAAAGTGGGAGTTGTTATTTGTTTTAAATACAATCTTTGAGTTAACTAGGGTAGTGCACATGGTTTTTGTATGATTTCTAGACCCCTGGTTCTATGAACAGGATGTGGTGACCGTTGTGTTATGTTGGGTATTATATGTTGTTTCTTGTGCAGTTTGCCTACCTTACTTAGTGAACTTAGATTCCTTGTGTTATTTTTAGGGGAGTGGCTCTGTGTGAGGGCCAACACACAAAGTGGTGTCTGGGTAACTCATGTAGAGTTAGTAAGTCAGTGAAAACTAAATCAACACATTGGGTATTCTAAAATATTTAATTGGATTAATTGTGCCTCACTTATAGACTCAAGGGCTAGTTCAGTCTTGAGAATAAGTCGAGAAAGTCTAGAATGGCAAAGTCGATATCTTGTTATTTTAAAAGATATTCGATTCCGCAACAGTTTGCATGAGGGGTCGGGTTTTGTAAGAGGTTGCCAGGGTAACCCAAGTTGGGGGCTGAAACGTAGGAAGAAACACCAGGGTAACCTATGCAACATTGTGATGACACTCCATCTAAAATAATAGCGACCTTGTGAGTTCTTAGTATATTTGATTGTCCTAAATCTGGAAACAATGTAACCAATAAGTTAAGTATGTACTTGTATAGAGTTTCTATGTTTTTACTTGTGTCTAGGGTTTGTAGGTTATGTCTAGGGAACCTTATTACTATCTCCTAGCATGGGGGGTGGACCTATGGGTACCACATGGTTGGGTAGAATGTGCACCTTACTCTGTTGGGTCCCCAGTTCATGTTCGTGGCAACGAGTGCTTCATGGATGGAGAGCTCATATTTGGATATATGTGTACTTCCTTATTTGTATTATTGGAAATCTTATATTTGTAACTTTCCTCAATTGTCAATGAGGTGAACATATGTAATATGTAATTGTAAACTATTATTTGATCTACCTCATTTGGAGAATGAGTATTGTAATATTATTTCAAATGCAATGTACAAAAGAATCTTTTGTGTATGTTATACCTTCAATGATGAAATTCAAATGTTATACAATGTATGTTTTTTAAGTTATGTGAATTAATATATATGCAATGCTAAATACTAAAGTCGTCTATGGGATTCTCAAGTAGTGTGTCGTCGCGTAACTTAAAGAATGTATGCAACTAATAAAGTTAATATTAACACTTTAAAAAAAAATTATTACACTTTCGTAGACAATGCAACATTCCTTAGGTTACAAGATTGGGCATTACAGATTGGTATTAGAGCCAAAGTTCTAACACTGGATGCTCTGGGTAATTGTGATCCCATTAGGTTGACCTAGTACGTAGTATTGTTATCTGTTAGCCTTGGTTGTTTAGTATCTGAGACTCGTTATTTGTTTATGTGTAGGATCATGCCTAGGCGTCGTACTAGAGGTCGTGGTAGAGGTCGAGGAGGAGGTCGTGGGCCAATCCCTCAGGTTACTCCCCCTCAGAGCTCCCACGAGAGCGAACATGCCGAACAGATGGGTCCTCAGTTAGAACAGACAAGTGTGGAACGGATTCGGATACAACCATAGTTTGAGGGAGCTCAGTTGCGCCCCCTATTAGAAGAGGTACTTGCTAGACTTGGACCTAGACAGGAAGTGGATCAGGAGGTGGTTAGGGAGCATGATAGATCTCCTAGGAGGATTGTTAGTGCTACAGAGCAGGATACAATAGTGGCAGGGCATATGAGGGATTTGTTGAGGGCACGCCCTCCTACTTTTGATGGCATAGGAGGTGGTCTAGAGGTAGAGACCTAGTTATTGAACTTGGGTAGATGTTTTGCTAAGCACCCATACGGTAGCAATACCCGAGCTAGATGTGCTATCATGCATCTGAGAGGATTCGTCTCTACTTGGTGGTGTTTGGAGGAGCAGAAGCTCCATTTAGAGATTGAGACAGTTTCTTGGGAGATGTTCTTGGAGAGGTTTAGAGCACGGTTCTTATCTGAACATTGGAGGCAACGACGGGCTGACGAGTTTCATGATTTACGTCAAATGGCTCTATTTGTTGAGCAATATGAACGTAGATTTTATGAACTCAAATAATATGCATGAATTGGAGATGATGAGGCGATGTTGGTACAACATTTTATCAGGGGTTTGAATGCTCACATAAGTGGAGGAGTTAGAGTCTTTGAACCAAAGACTATGGAAGTTGTAGTGGAGAAAGCACACATTGTGGAAGAGAATCTGGTTTTAGCACTAGGTGGACATATAGATGTCCAGATAGGCAGTGCACCTATAGCAGGTTTTGGTCCATGAGGTGGACAGGTACAGATAGGAGGTTCCTCTAGGAACTGACAGACACCCGCTAAGGGTGGACAACAGCAGCAGCGTAGTCCTCAGAAGAAAAGTAATACTCAGCCCCAACAGGGTAACAGTTTTTGGTCTCAACATGGTGGTGGTTGGTTTCAGAATGAGAGAGATCAGAGTGGGCAGCAAGTGCAGCGTGATCGTTTTGATCAGCCTACTCAGAGTTCTCAGTCTGCAGTTAGTGGAGGTGGTTTTCCACGGTCTAGTGTACCACTAGGTGATAAAGGATTCAGAAGGAGTACATAGAATGTTTTACTTGTGGCCAACAGGGTCACATTGCTCGTCAGTGTCCTCAAAAGGGTACTTCTGGGTTCAGTCAGAGACCGATGACTTCAGAGTCGACTGTAGGAGATGCAAGCAAGTTGCATAGGGTGTTTACCATGGTGGATAACCACAAGATGAGCACCGGGGTGCAGTTGGAGAGGTCCCTGGTGGAGGACTGGCATCGTTCTTTATAAACCGTGCACGTCCTTCAACATCGGGAGTTGATCCTCAGGCGTCGAGACATTGACCGGGTACATATCCAGTGGGATCCTAGTGGTGAGTCTTCTATTTCTTGGGAGGACGTATTCTAGATGTGTGTGATATTTTTTTTCTATTTGCAGGCTTCCAGGAGTAAGCCTTATCCTAGGGGGGGAGGATGTAGTACCCCTCCCTTTTACTTATGTTTTATGTTAGCATGTTTTCACTTTGATAAACCTTGGTACTTTGTTTTGGTGTATTGATTGCTGACTTTAGAGCGATAGTGAATTTATTTTGTGATTTGATGATACATTGTATGGTGATAATTATTTTTGTCATGTTTTATATTAGCATAGGTGTTTACTTCAGATGTTATTGCTATCTATATGCTTATGGTAGATTAATTGTTATTTGTTTTGTCAGTTTGATGTGATGTGTATTGGTGTGGAGAACGGAGTTACATCACTCGCTTGCGAGTGCCCTGTGAATTCCGTGATTTTCTCCGCACGGTGTGTTTGAAACATGGATTATATATATATGTGTGTGTGTGTGTGTTATTTGTCTTATTGCAGGATTGCAGGTACATGACATCGACTCCACCTGGTTACTCAGGTATGAGCGTGTCAAGACTCAACGGAAATGTTGATTGGGAGGTAGTAATAATGTTTATCCTAGTCTAGTCTTAAACCCGGTCAAGTATGTCATCAGTTAAGTTTGGTGTCTTTGGTTGTCTCGTATGTGCCTGATTGGATTAATTGTTTTGGAAGGAAAATTTTATTAATTTAATGATAGTTTATTATTCTTTAATTTACTGTTTATTTAAATTAATTTTAAATGTTGAAAATAAAGTTTTACGTTTTATTTAATTAATTAATTAGTTTGTTTGGTTAAGTAATTTGATCATTGAGATTAAAATTATTTAATTAAATAAATAAATAAATTAAATTAAAATTGCTTTAATTGTGTGAATAGATTTAAATTTAAAATTAATTGTTATGTGGGAAATGGTATTTTAATTGTTAAATAAATAAATAAAATAAGGAAAAAGGGAAATTGTATTTTAAAATTTGAATTCTTTAATTCTTGAAATGCATTCAATTTTTGATAAGGAAGAAAGGAAATATTATCCGAGAGGTGGTTAGAGATATTTTCTTCTCGACATGTGTGGTAGTTAAATTAATTGTTTTTTGTTTGTTGAGGATTCTCTCAGAAGATTTTGATGGATTTGGGGAAAATAGAAGATTACTTCACGGGAAATGAAAAGAACAGGGTTCTGGAAATAAAATATTTTTTTGTGAAAATTTGTGATTTCCTCTCGGATTTGCTTAATTTTTTTTGGAAGAAGCTTTTTGGTTTAGTATTTGTTTTCTTTTGGGTATTGGTTTTCTGGAAGAGCTTTGGAGGATTGCACGCAACAGGCAACAAAGTTTCTCTTCTACAGACAAGTTTTTGAAGCTATAGGAATACAGGTATTTTCCTGGTAATTTAATTTATTTCTTTTGAAAAGATTGTCTGTGAAAAGGTTTAGTATTGTGAGGTTTTGTTAAAATTTGTTATATGCATGATGGCTAGAGGAAATTGTTTGTGATTTAAATCTCTATTCTTCTCGGCAATTTAATTTGTAGATAAATTCAAGAATAGGGAACCCCTGTAACAGTTCCCTCTGTAACAATCTTTGTTAAAAGCTTCCTGTAGAAAGTAATTTGAGTGAATAATTGTGAAGGAAATCATTGGTTTGGAAAATGAAATAGAAACCCTCTGTGTTTAAATTAGAACTTGTTGAGAAAAAAATTGTGTGCACTGTTAAAATTCTCAATTTCCCGATGGAAATCCCTCTTGAAAGTAATTCCCTGATTTAATATTTTATCTTTCATTTTGATTGTATATATATATATATATATATACCATCATATATAAATTGAATTGTGAGAATTTTATTTTGAAATTCGTGGTTATCACCGTATAGGTGGATTTGGGAGTTTTATTAAAAATAAACGAAATTATAAGAAATCGCAGAACTTAAACGCAGATTTCGTTTATTTTATTTTATTATTTTAAAATAAATAATATCTGGTAAGGGGGCTGCAGGGGCTACCCAATAGCCACCCCCATATGGGGCGACAGTTGTGGAGGCAGCCGACGCTGCCCTCACAGTCAGCACACGGCTGTCACACAGCCACCTCCCCATACAGGGAGGGCTGCGAATACAGCCATGCACTGTATACAGTCCTGTGTATACTTTTTTTTTAAATCCCTTTATAAATTAAATAAAATAGAATTTCGAATGTATATTCATTCGATTAAGATTTTGATTTAGGGTTTTTAATTTATAATACTTTTAATATATATATATATATATAAATTTATTTATTTAAACAAATTTATAAATTTATATTTATTTTAGTAATGAAATAGGAATTTTTTTGAGTTTAAATATATGTTAAATAAGACATTAGCTAGATTTATAACAATAAGGTTGGAAAATAAAATTTGACATATATTGATAAGTGAAATTGTGAAAGTTAAAATTAGATTATTTTGATAATAAATTTTAACCAGGTTAATTTATTTTCATGCAAATTTTATGTCTTGACTAGATTTAGTAAATCCTAATGTAGATTCCTATTGTTTCGATTTGCTTTAAATTGTGTTCCTTTTTATTGGGCAAAATGCGAATGTATTAGAAGTACAAGTCTTCCAGATAAGTTTGTTTAAAGTGGGAGTTGTTATTTGTTTTAAATACAATCTTTGAGTTAACTAGGGTAGTGCACATGGTTTTTGTATGATTTCTAGACCCCTGGTTCTATGAACAGGATGTGGTGACCGTTGTGTTATGTTGGGTATTATATGTTGTTTCTTGTGCACCTTGCCTACCTTAGTTAGTGAACTTAGATTCCTTGTGTTATTTTTAGGGGAGTGGCTCTGTGTGAGGGCCGACACACAAAGTGGTGTCTAGGTAACTCATGTAGAGTTAGTAAGTCAGTGAAAACTAAATCAACACATTGGGTATTCTAAAATATTTAACTGGATTAATTGTGCCTCACTTATAGACTCAAGGGCTAGTTCAGTCTTGAGAATAAGTCGAGAAGGCCTGGAATGGAAAATTCGATATCTTGTTATTTTAAAAGATATTTGATTCTACAACAGTTTGCATGAGGGGCCGGGTTTTGTAAGAGGTTGCCAGGGTAACCCAAGTTGGGGGCCGGAACCTAGGTAGAAACACCAGGGTAACCTATGCAACATTGTGATGACACTCCACCTAAAATAACAGCGACCTTGTGAACTTAGTATATTTGATTGTCCTAAATCTGGAAGCAATGTAACCAATAAGTTAAGTATGTACTTGTATAGAGTTTCTATGTTTTTACTTGTGTCTAGGGTTTGTAGGTTATGTCTAGGGAACCTTATTACTATCTCTTAGCATGGGGGGTGGACCTACGGGTACCACATGGTTGGGTGGAACGTGCACCTTATTCAGTTGGGTCCCCAGTTCATGTTCGTGGCAACGAGTGCTTCATGGATGGAAAGCTCGTATTTGGATATATGTGTACTTCTTTATTTGTATTATTGGAAATCTTATATTTGTAACTTTCCTCAATCGTCAATGAGGTGAACATTTGTAATATGTAATTGTAAACTATTATTTGATCTACCTCATATGGAGAATGAGTATTGTAATATTATTTCAAATGCAATGTATAAAAGAATCTTTTGTGTATGTTATACCTTCAATGATGAAATTCAAATGTTATACAATGTATGCTTTTTAAGTTATGTGAATTAATATGTATGCAATGCTAAATACTAAAGTCATCTATGGGATTCTCAAGTAGTGTGTCGTCACGTAACTTAGAGAATGTATGCAACTAATAAAGTTAATATTAACACTTTAAAAAAAAATTATTACACTTTCGTAGACAATGCAACATTCCTTAGGTTACAAGACGGGGCATTACAGATTGTTTATATTTTTTGTGAGTTTTATGTCTAAATTAGTCATGTTTAAGCCTGTAGATGACAAAGAGTTTATGATCTTCAAACTTTTTAAGATATGGCCATTATCTATTCTTTGAAATAGTTTGAAAAGTTAAAACTTCGATGCTTTTTTATTGCTATTGCACCATGTATGATATGTAAAGATGTGTAAGAGGTATGATTTTGTTATGTAGGATGTCATTCATAGCACCTGTATTTATATACTTGCATATGTAGAGAATATATTGATATATACAGAACAACAATCTTGTTTTTGTATCTAGTTTTTATTTTTAATGGCTTGTTAAATTACACAAAAGAAATATCATTTGAAACTTCCTTCCATGAATCGGAAATCGATGAAAATAACTACATTCTAATGATTCGATCAACATTTCCATGCAAAATTGTTATCATAACAATGAGCAGATGCATTAGTGATTAATTTGAACTTTACAATAGTGTCACCAAATTTTGCTTCACCACCCTCTTTACCATTTTGAATTTTTTTCCCAAGCTTTGTTTTCTTACGCAAGCAACGATTGACAAAATTAGGCCCTGGCAGATACAGTGTATTGAAAAGCTCTTTGAAGTTATTCTGGAAAAGAGTTCTTGAGAGTATAATGTGCCATTTTCAATTAAGCCTTTTGCATGAAATCCATATATTTGATCGGCCACTCTAAAGAAAACTTCTTTTAGACAGCGCATGTCTACTCGTTCTTGATGAAGGCCACCAAACTCGACATGGTAGATCAAAGATACGGAGTTTATGCAGAAGGGATAATTCAAAACTACACATTATACTCTCAAGAACTTTTTCCTTGAATAACTTCAAAGAGATTTTCAACACATTATATTTGGAAAGACCATTTTTTTCCAATTGTTGCTTTGGTAAAAATTTGAAGCTTTACTCGACACCTGGAAAAGTTATGGCTATAAGCAGGATCTAGAAGCTGGGGGTGTTCTTCACGAATGAAATTGGAAATTAAATTCACAATGGGAAGGAGGGTGGTGAAGTAGAATCTGATGAAACTTTTGCAAAGTTCAGATTAATGACCGATGCTTTTGCTCACCGTTGGGATGGGAAGAATTTGAACAGACTTCCTAGAGTAAACAATTTTACTGTGATTTTGAGAACATCTTGTATATAGTAAACTGTCTATTGACATGGCCTTGTCCACACTGCTTTATTGTGTGTGGGAAACATCAAGACACTATATCTCATGCAAATGTTGCAACAACAAATGTTTAAAGTCTTAGAAAAAGTAACACACAAATATCTCATTCCATATATTTGTAGAGACATTTGGAAAACAAAAATTGATTCTCTTGCAGAACAGAGGATGGCCCAGTCAATTGACAGACAAGATGAAATAAGGCAAATACCTTATTCTCTGTCTCACGTGTGATTTAATTCTTTATATGTTAAATTTAAAATTTAGTTTTAGTCATTCTTCATATTCAAAACAACAAATGCAGAGCCATCAACCACAAAGGCAACAATTGTACATGTTGATTTAGTTGATAGTCATGGTCAAATGACTATGACTACAAATATTAACAACAAATTAATTGACATATTTCTGCCATTATTATCACCACATACAACTATCCTCCTCACGAGCTTTTTCATTAGCAAAAAAACACAATATGAAAGAGATGTTGAGTATTCCCTTGTTTTGACTGCTAGAAACACTATTGAACTCATAGAGAAAGTCTGTCAAGAATGTAGATTGATTCTTGACACAATCATTTTGCAACTCATCCAATCAAATGACAGTTTCTTTATTTGATCAAAAGGTGTCATTGGTACTAGTCATTTGCAAGCGCCAATGCAGTATGAGTTGCAAGTAAAAGATGGAGAGAGCCAAGATGATTTTTCCGTTGTGAGATGTTTAGAACAAATCATGCCAATAGCATAGGATTTCAACACTTTTCTTTTCGAATCTATTATAGAGATAAGGTATCTAGATTTAATTTGTGTTCAATATAACATGGTTTTTGTCTTCAAGGACGGTGCGCCTTTATTTATGTCTTATTTTTATTGATTTCTAATGGATTAGAAAGAAGACGTCTTCCTAGACCTTTTCCAACGTTATTTTATAGTTTATATTCTCTTGTAATTCATTAATAGCTTATGATGTGAAGTCTCCAATATGTTCAGAACAACATTGTTTGTGTCCCTTGTTTAAATGCAACTAAGTGGTTCTTGTAGGATCAGTGCATCTTAGGGCCCATTCATGCTCATTTTCTTTGCCTTGATTCTTACATGTTTTGTATCTACATTTGGTTTCGCTCCTGCAACACCGTAATTCTCATGTGTTGTGTAGTCAATTGTTCACCTTGTCTGTCGACACTGGAATGCGTTAATTATCATTTCTTATGTTCATTGCACTTGCAATTAAGTAATAGCTTTATTATGAACTCTTAAATTTGTCATGCAAAAAAAAATTCAGCTGCTCAGATTAGGTTTGGCACAAAGAACAAGACAAGTGTAAGTTCCAATGTCAATTGCATTGTCACTTCCTTCGCTTGTGCACTCATTTCCTTAGATTGTTTGAGGCTGGTGGACTTTGTTTCTGTTGACAGGATTTTATTTCTACAGTATTGCAAGTAAACCATGAAGAAAATGTAAGTTACTACACTTTTAGCAATGCTAAATATATTTTAAGTGGAAAATACAAAAAAAAGACCAGAATAACAGAAGCAATTGACAGGATTGCAGAAACAGAGATGGATAATTTGACAATGGAAAAATCTGCCACTATTCAAATGCTTTATTTCTATGATAGCAGAGACCAAAACACAAGCTTTTGTAAGTTGTTTTATGTTTTACATTTTCATTTTTTGCCATGTTGTTTCACTTGTTGGAATTTTTTGACACAAACAGAATCCATGTTTTCTGACAAGGCCTATGTGTATTGCTTTGGAAGAGAGGGTTGATGCATCTGTAAGTTCATCTATGTTCAATGTTGTTGCTTTGCTCATGTCTTTATATTATGTATTTCTGCTCTCGCATCAAATTTCAATAACACAATATATATATATACATCTTACTTTTCATTTCCATTCTTTATCCATTTGTCTTGATTGTTTCATGAAAGTGAAGTCTTAGGCATTGAGCCAATTTATGCCAACTTCATGAACAATGAGAGAGCAGTTTTTGCATTGTTTATTTGCTCCATCAAGGTCTTTCATGGGAATGGAAATTGTCTCTCTGACCAGAATTTATCTATATCATACTAACAACTAGCAACAAAACAGGTGTAAGTAGCGATTAATGTCTATTGTTTATGGTTTTCTATACTTAGAAGTCTCTGTCATTGCCTCATTGTGAATGTCACTAGCTCTAGGCATAATTGATGGCTTATAGTGTTATGTTTGTAGCCTATGGAGCAAAGGATGGTTTACATTGTTTATTCACTTGCTTTAACTGTTTCAGGATAGCATAACCTGTGTCTCTTAAGAAAACTTATGTCTTCCATAGTCAAAGCAGTGGACCAAACATCTGTAAGTTACTATATCTATTACACTATTGTTTTTTACATTTCTTATTCATCCGCTTACAATCTTTAATGAAAGTAGAGTCTTGGTCTGTTGCCAGGGTTTATGTCCATCGTACTTGAAACAAAATACAAGCTGCCTATAAGTTCCTCTATTGTTTACACTGTCATTTTATATTGTTTTGCATCTTTGCATTTTATGAGTTCCTTCCTATTGTTTCTAGAACAAAAATAATACTTTTCTCAATAGAATTAAAACTTCAAACCCAGGAAATATTTAAATTATGAACTATTCTCATCTTCATCGAATAAATTGAAATGTAATGGACTCTACTACAAAGAACAACACATAGATACAATGACTTTATACTCAGATATTTTCTAATTACTTGAACATAATTTTCATTGTTGTTTAATAAATTCAAGTGTAGTTGCAATGCATCGCTACACACAGTAGAATTTAACCATAAAATGCAGAGATGCAAAAAACTATAAAATGACACTGTAAAAGATATAGGAACTTACAAATGCTTCGTTTTTCAATTCCAACATTGCTAAAGAACTTAGCATGATAGTGTGCTTGTCATGATTAAGAATGTAAGTAATATTTCCTTGGCATACATGTGTTGCAACTGCATTTGAATTTATTTGAAAAAAATGTAAAATAGATCTAAGTAGTTGGAAAAATTTTGGATGTAAAATGACTACATCTGTGTCTGTTAAAACGATCTATGTCTATTGTATTGGGAGCAAAAGATGAGGCATCTGTAAGGTCGTATGTCTTTTACAGTGTCGTTTTGTAATTTTCTACACATTTGTCTTAAGCAGCAAAGAAATGGAAAACTCAAAGAATAAAACATAGAGTAACTTACAAACGCCACCTTTCTCGGTTCCAACACCATAGATAAAAACCCTCCCAACAAACACAAATTTCAGCCCCATCAAACAACCTTAGCAAATGCATCTCTGCATTTTATAGTTAATTTCTACTTTGTGCACTTTCCTCATAGACCCTCATTCAATACCAAGACCATGCAACTCTCATTAATGTCAATATATATAGGAACTCACAATTGCCTCATTTTTCCAATTCCAAAATCGGAAACACAGAGCCTCTCAAAAGGCATCGATTTCATCCTCATCGGCCAAATCAAGCAAATCAGCAGGCAAATGAAAAAATCAAAGCATAAAAGATAGAGTAACTTACAGGTGCCACCTTTCCCTCTTCCATCATAGTAGATGAAAACCCTAAGTCCACTCACAAATAGCAAACAATAGGCATTAACTCATAAAAAGCAAAGATGCAAAAAAACATGACATGGCATTGTAAAAGATATAGCAACTTACAAATGCTTCATTCTTCAATACCAGAAGGGTAGACATAAACCTTCTCAAAATGGTACTAATTTCACTCCGATCAAACAATCTAATATGTTCAGTAGAAAAATCCAAAATGAAAGTGTAAAAGATATACAACCTTAAAAATGTCACCTTTGTTACTTCCAACATGGTAGACATGAACTCTGTCAATAGACAGAAATCTCTGCATCATCAAACAATCCGAGCAAATGAACAGACAAGGCAGACAAAGACTGCATCTCATTCTATGGACTTGCAAATAGTAAATGCAAATCTAATGCTTTAAATGCAATGTATTACCAGTTAGGGTACGTGCGAGGGCACAACTATACCAAAAGATGAGAACACTTATCAAATATTTCCAATGGGAAGATTTGTTGTCATAATTATTAAATATATCACAAAATGATTCTACCAGGATGGAATGTGTTGGTTAATGTTGGAAATGTTGCATGACTTCTAATCTTCTTTGATATGGCTGACCACTTGCTCTTTTTGTGCATGCATAACATTCTAATAACAAGCTAGTGCATATATAATGTGTCAATTCTATTTAATGTCAATAGACTGTAATGCAACTCTCGTTAATGGCTTCTGCTATAAACTTCAATGACTTGCAGTGTTTATTCATTTCCTTGTGTTGGCTCTCAGATTAGGGAAACTTGAAAAAAAGTTGTAGCACTGTCATTTGGGTGTTATTTACTCATTTGCTTGGATTTTTTGATGAGGAAAACATCTTTGTCTGTTCACAGGATCTATGTCTTCCAGCTTCAAAGGAAAGAAAGGCCTAATTGTAGCTTCATATCTCTACAAAATCCATGTCTATTGAGTAGGTTTATAGATATCATATTCAAAGCCAAAAACAAGTGATTTGTAAGTTCCCATATCTTGTTCATACTCATTTCTCGTATTGTTTGTTTATTTTCTTAGAAAAAACTGATCAACATGAAAACTGTGTCTACTGTCAGGCATAATTTCTATCATGTTCAAAACAAGAAACAAGCCACTTGTAAGTTTTAACATAATTGGCGTTGTTGTGCTATAGTTTTTCTTTTGTTTTCCCTCTTTCACTGCCTTTACAAGTCACTGTCTCCTCTTGAGTTGTAGACTAAACACCATAATTCATCAATGTTTGCTTCTTTTCTGCCGACAACTAACAGAGCATTTGATGGACTCAAGCGCACTCCCCATCAATGCATTTAGGTACCAAGCTCATGTCCTTGTTTCCCCATGAGAAGCACTCAAAAGCATATTTGCAACATTTTTTCCATTTTGACTCTTTTCTATATTAAAGAATTTCTCTTTCTAATATTTACATGTTTTATGCTTTCAACAATTGCTTGCCTAACCTAATTGCTACTTTTAATATCTCCATGCAATTACCTATACCAGTGCACTTTGATAAAGAGGCTCAGTTGATGGCGGTTGATATCCATGTAGCTATAATTACAATTAAATTATTATTTCCACATACATACAGTCGATTGATTCTATGTACATAAAACTATTTGAATTCCCATAATTTATACATTAGATTATTCATTGTAATCTATCAAATATCATATTTCTCATATACGCTATTTAGTCAAGCATATTTATCCTGGTTTTGATACAAATACTGTGTTCATACAAAGTTCATTTGACGTCATTTTCATTCTGGCCAGTGGTATTTTTCTCCTGCTTTTCCTATTCTCTTGATTTGTTTTAATAATTATTATTATTGTACGAAGCTTTTCCATTGGAAATATTTGATGGGTTTGTTGATATACTTGTCTCTTGGCATGCACTCTTCCTCGGGACGCAGTCGAACATCGCATTCTACTACACTTATTTATCTTTTACCTTACTTCTTTCCTTAAGAATTTTACATTATGTTTTCATAAAGAGTTGACATGATAATGTGTTGCTCATTATTAAGAATGGAACTAATCTTTCCCCCACATGCATGCAATTCAACTACACTTGAATTTATTAAATGAAAATGGAAATTAGGTCTAAGTAATTGGAAAATGTCTGAACCTACAAATGATTAAACTTATGTCTATTGTAGTGCGAGTGTGAAACGAGGCATTTCTAATAGTTCTATAAGAATACTTTAAATTTTGAAAAAACAAATACCAATTAGCTAAATTTATAATTACTTTTCAAGCATATTTTGCATACAATTTGGTATTAGTTAAATTATATTTGCAATAGTGAGTTTCCAAATGTTTGGAATAGTTGAGCGCATTAAATTTACTTTATTTAACAAAGAATTAATAAAAAGTTAAATATAAATATAATAGTCAAGTTACAAAATATTGCAAAGGCAATTATTTCTGTGAAAAAATTATTTTCCCTTCCAAAGCATAAGCATTACTCACAAATAATTATCTAAATTAGATTGCATGTTACATACATAATTTGAAATTCAAAAGAAGCATTGATTAATTACAAGTTACAAATAAAGAACCCAAATAGCTTCAATTTTGATCCACAAAACTATTACTAATTCCTTCATCTATGAAAAATAATTAAAAAATTAGTAAAAAGGAATGAAACAAACCAAATTATTTAGATTTACTACAAAACTATTTAGTGGTTATCAAGCATTGCGATTAAATTAAATTAAATACACCAAAAGAAACTAGATTTAATTATTTTCATTAGTCAGCCAGGATAGTTAACACAATACAAACTAACCAGTATTAGTGATGTATATTCAAACTTTAATTGAATACTTAAAAACTAAGCATTTATTTCATTATACAAAAGTGAGAAGCTATTGGTGTAGGATAATGAATATCGGTTTACATATTCTAAACTTGACCATAAAACTATTGCTTCTTTAATTTAAGTGATCAATGGGAAATCTTGTCTCCTATACAAAAAAAGAATTTGGTATGATAGTTTCATATAATAAAATAAAAACCAATAGAAGTTAAAGAAATTTCCCGACATCCCAATAATCTAGATAAGACATTAGAACCAAATGATACATTAATGCCCATAATCTAAAGCTTTAAGTATTTAACATTTATGGATTGTAACTAATGGTTTTTTTTCTATGTTTTTCTCTATTTCCCACTCCGTAAATATTTATAGGACATGTGTTATATTTTCAATTCAACACTCATGTTAGGACTCATCTTATGTGACACCTTATTAAGTAAATTTATCCTTGAAATTAAATCCATGTAGTGTGAATTTTTGTGCATGGGTGGCAAACCCCTAGGTATTTTGTTGCCCCATGTCATTCTCAAACTCTTTTATTAGTGCTTCCACCTTTGGCTCTTCTAAGTGGTGCTATTTCTTCCATCATAGATGACACACACATCACATTAATCATGGTTTACTTAATAATTCATGACAAGCATCCAAATATCACATCACGCTTAACCTCATTTGCATAACCTTTACTATGGAAGTCTACTCGTCATTGCTCTCTCATAGTCATTAGTTGACCTTTCTAAAATTATGAAACATGGTAAGGATAAGGATGTAGTACCATTTTTAGGTTCAACTTCTCTATCATCTCAATGGACACTAATTTATATATGATCCTCTAATATACAATAATTTGACAACACTTCCCACTTGATTTATACTTAGTGCAAAAGATACTCTCCCTTGAGCATGGTTGTTCATCTTCCTTAGTATGTTTCAACATGACCTCATGCAACATCGAGTTCTCTCTACCTCCAAGTGTTAATTTTTTATCTCATTGTTTGATTCATTACTCCCTTGTGCAATTTGCATCCTCTTCTCAACATGTCCTTGCTCTTTTATTATTTTTGGATATTTAAAGGCTCAAGGACTTGATTTTTGTTGCATTTTTAACAAGAAGCACCGAAGTCCTTCCACAACCTCCTTTACCTTTTTATCTTCTCCTTTCTTAGAAGTGTTGTTCTCTTTGGCGTCTTGTACACTACAACTAGAGGTTGTAATGTCTTTTTGTGCACCTTGCTTCTTATTTTTTAACTTGTTCCTTTCACCATCATCTTTATTTTATGCTCTTTGTTGCTTCCTAGACAACTTCTTGTTTTCCCTTAGTGCAAGTTGTAGGTGGTCTCAATGAATTGAATTGACAACAAACATATCTAATTTTGAATCTCAATTTGTGAACCATTTAGCTATCAAGAAATCTTCTTCAAATCATTTTACATGCGACCTTCCTAGATGTCAAGTCTATAAAACTCCTCAATGTAATCCTTCATGGACGTTCCTCTATGATTTTTATAACTACTTAAGCAACTCCAAATTATAATTTATTGTTTTACCCTTCAATTGTGCCACTACCATATCTCATTTGGTGATATTTAGCCTATTATTACATACCTTATCTTCTAAGTATAATCCAACCATAAGGCAATATGCCTCTTTAATGTGGTGGTTGCATATTGGTTGCATACTTGATTCTCTTAGGGTTTTTAATAGATTCAAGCTCAATTTTTTCTCCTAATAACTGATCTAATCCAACAAATATTGACGAACCAAAATACCTACTAGAAAGGAAGATCAAACCTTGGTTTACTCCCCACCCTCAATAATGCCCTTACAAATCTATCTTTTGCATTGACTTCACCCTCTGAACTAGATTCTTCTTCGTTGCACAACTCTTAAACAAGTCCTTCATCCCTATTAACACATTCATTTATGACCAACCCTTACCTTTGTGTAGTCTGAAAGGATTACAACCTTACTTGAATAGCTCTTATAATGCCAACAAGTTCAATATCATATTGTCCCTTTTAATGTGTCTCATCTTCATCATCATTCCCTCTATAACTTTTCCACCTCTTCTTCTATTAATTGTAGTGCCATGATGAACAAGCTTCTAATTTGGGGTTAAATCTCTTGCTAACTCGGTACCAACTTAGTTTTTATGTAACTTGACTCAATCATAGATATAAGGTCCAATTAAATAAAGTCTATTTGTGCAACCCAAAACTTAGAACAAGCAAAAAGAATAGCAAGAGTACACATCATAAGAAAAAATAGAAGAGATAGAAGATTAAATAAATTAGTTTTCTATCAAATGTTTTGACATGATGGTCATTACAAAACTCTACCTTGAGTATGCATGCTATAATACATTCATGTAGGTTATGTACCAATTATAACAACAGAGAACCTGAGATATTCTAAGTTCAAAACTATCTCCTTCTTCCTATGCCCTTTTTTTAAGAAATTTCTCCCTTATTTGTAGTGGATTCTTCAAGTGATGAGGTATCACCAACCAAGCATCATGATATTTCTTGGGATTGACATGACATATTATGCTTGGTGTATTATTCATATTTTTAGCATAAATTTTTTTAAAATAGGTCCCTTTAGACCTAACACAGTACCACAAATTCCTATAAAGAAACATATAATCAAGATATCTTGTAGGGAAGTTTATTAGCCACTATCCAATAATAATTGTATGTCCAAATTTGGAGGTAATGTGTCCAACTTTGGTAACTCATAGTGAAGATTACTAACTACCAAAACTACGATGTTAGCTAGATAGGCCCCATAATAAAGGTTTGATTCTATAGCAAGACCAATGCATACATAGAACTCTAAAATGCTTCAAAATAAAGACCAAATACTTTTGAGAAATGTAAGATTTCGTTTGAGATGCTCTTGGATCATCCAACCCCCATTATAAAAACTTGATCAAAGTAGTCAAATAGGGAAATACAACTAAAGTGTTAGGATTTTCAAGCACTAGTCAATCAATATAAAGATGTGAGGGATTAAGCATTAGAGTAGATTGATCAAGTGAGACCTCATTTTATCAATATTCTCAAGGGGTTGCTTAAAGTAAGAACTAATCTAATAGTGAAGGTTGTTGATACCCTATGGGGCTCTTTTACAAACTTATCATCCAATTATGATAAACATAGAAGATTAGTTGGTGGGATTTCAAATTTTAAAGCCCATTAATTATTTGGGATGACAAAAGTGATAATGATTTATCATGACACTAGGTGGCTTAATTTTCCTACAAGTTTTAAATTGAAAAGATGTTCTACAACTATTCCAACTACTTCAAAGAATAAATAATGGCCATATCTCACAATGTTTGAAGATCATAAATTGTTTGTCATCTACATGCTTAAACATGACTAATTAAGACATAAAACTTACACAAATTATAAGCAATCAATCAAGCCCTACAAAATGAAAGATGGATAGCCTAAATCTACACCAACAAAATTTATATTTGTCCATTTGCCTATGTTATGAACAAAGTCATAATGAGCATCTTATTTCTAGCACCACCTTACATTACATTACATAATAGTTTCTATTCCCATTAATATGTCCAATTACCTCCCATGCAATTTCTCTATTCTAACCTGTTTCTTTGAAATCCACTGGTGTCTTCTCTTTATAACATGTAAAGATCTATCTATGTATCTATCTAGATGTATATATGTGTTTGTATATGTATCTAAATACATATTATATATGCATATATATATGAATATCTTAAGAATATATAAACATCTACCTATGTATCTAACTATGTATATATATATATATATATATATATATATGTCTAAACATATAAATTTATACACATACATATACCATTACACGTATATATGATACACACATATCTAGATGTGTATATACAAATACACATACAAAAATATACATATTCTAGCAATTCACTAATCATTATAAATTTCACACCATGAATTGTAATTGATAACTTTGGTTTCTAATTATCCTATGTGGAAATTTTAAATCACTCCAAATTTTTCATAACTTACTTCAAAAGTCTCCTACTTAGAACTTTCCTTTCAGGGCTACATCATCAAATATGATGCCACATCAGCATGCTTTATGTCAACCTGTCCTTACAACTACTCGACATTATATAAACAACTGCTATCACAACTATGCAAACAAGTTTAAATATCAAAAACCTAACTTTGACTCCTGATAAGGACTCTTAACTCTTTAGAACTCTTGTTTTAATTAGAACCACTTAAAACCATAAAAAGCTATAAAAGGATACTATAAAGGTCATGTGATCTCATGGAAGGAGTTTCAGCTCCCAGCTCCTATTTTTAAGTTCCTATTTTTTAATTTGAACTAGGGAGGGGCCTGAAAATTTCTCATCAGCTTTACAGCAATTCGTATAACAATTTAAATAATCTTAAATTTTTAAACAATATTAACTATCTATGTACATATGATTTATCTAAAAATTTCACTCTTACATTAAACTTTTCACCAAAGAAATTAGGAGCGCAGAAATTTCAGAGAACACTCTCTATAATACCTTAAGCTAAAAGAAACCACTCTAAGTTTTTTACACTGACAACTTTTAATGTCTATAGAAAAAATATAAAAGTAAATTTTCTAAAGAACCACTCCTACCTAAAATAGATGAGCAGCACCACAGCATTGAACCATGCTATTATAAAACAGCTGTGTTACTAAAGTTCCCGAAAATATAGTTTTAAGTAAGCAGGTAAGTTTTCATTTTTTAATACCGCCATTAAATTGTTCCAGTTTTCAACAAGCATAAAAACACCAAAAGAAATTGGGGGCAGTTTCAAAAAGTAATTTCTTATAGGGTAGGGAAGGCTGTGACAGAGTAATTTCTTTTAGGCTAAATTTGGTAGCTCATTCAACGGAAGAGTCTTTTTTATTAAAATAAAAAGCAAGCAAATGCATGGACAGTTGCACAATGGGACATGTAGCTTGTTCCAAAGGAAAAAGAATAAAGGTCAGTAGTGGAATCCCCACTACGGTCACGTGGGCCAGACGAACAGCTTTAAATATTAAAAAAGATTGTCGTCTCTACAACTCCAGTGGACTTGAACCCCTGGACACGGATCAGCTCACGGCATATTCTGACAAAAAGATCGCAACAACCCTGATATTTTCACCCGGAAAATACCAACCGTTAACAGAACGCCAATCACAAACTGCCTGTCCCAGATACAGCTGTCACTGCGACAGGAGCCAAACGGCTATGGAGAGAACGGTTGGCCGATACCTAGCGCGACAAACCGTCCACCACCTCCACAGATCAATGACAAAGTAGATCGAGAAAACTTGACAAAATACCTTCCAAAGAAATCACAATACAATTTGACAAGACCTAAATGACTGATAAAATGGAATATTCATACAGACAGAAAATTTACGAGTCGAACACGTCTATTAATGGAGTAACGGAGAAGCTACGGTAGGAAACTTATGAAGAAAATGGTTATTTCTGAGCTAAGTCAAAGAGTTGAACTAGGAGATGCATAGCCATTTTCTTCATAAGTTGATCAAATTCCTTCAATAATGTATCCAAGGTAGAGGTGGGAATATTAGTGGTATTAGGAGAATGAGATATAATAGAGGATGTGTAGAGAAGGGGGGAGATAAGAGGCAATGACATGGTAATGGAAGGAGATGTTGAGTTAAAAGGTAAGGTTGTCATAAAATGAGAAAGGGTGGTATGAGAAATATAGGTTTAGGAGATAATACGGGTAGCCACATGTGTAGGAGTAGATGTGGAATGATGAGAGGCCATTGGAAAATTAGTGAAGGAGAGATGGCAATGACACTAAAGGTAGGAATGGAAGAGTATGGGGTCACACTAGGAGTGATAAGATGAGTGGTAGGGGACATGGAAGTGGTAGTTTCAAGATGAGAGGAAGAGGGATAAAAAAGGATGAAGGCTGGGTGGGTGGATTAGAGGATACACCATCAAAAGAAGTCATGGGAATGTCAATATTACAAATAATTTCTAACATAAGGTGCACCCACTAATGAACTATGTAAACTAGTAGCTAACTATTAAGGATATCTAGCATTTACAAGTAACATATGTAACATGATCATAGTCTTGATGCTCATGTACCTCAAAATGGCTCTTAATATGAGCATTATTAGCATGCATGTCGAAAAAAAGGAACATTTTCATTTAAGTAGCAACACATATGAGGGTTAAGACTCGAGCAATCCTTCATAAAGGAAGACAAATTTTAAATTGCTCATGGCATAAACAAACCCTAAAGTGAAAAGATTTATACAAAGATAAAGCAATATAAATCATTCTTATTTCCAAAGAATAGAAAAAGGTAGAAGATAATACATTAAGGATTGAAACCATAAGGGGGTGTAAGAGTGGAGAGGTTCACTAAAATGAAAAGGAAAATCATTGATCATTTTCAAAATAAAGGAGTAAAATCCCTTTTACATAAATTATCTAAGGTAAATAAATAACACACGCATTCAAAATGTACCTTGGATGTAAAATTGAGAAAAATGACAAAATATGATTCACCAATAGCGTAGAAATGTTAATGAATATTAGATGATTGCTTTGGAATTAATGAATGCATGTCTATTGTTTTGGGTCACTTTTGCAATTGTGGATTTGATATTGTAAGTGTGCATCTATTATATGCCCACATATTCAATCTCTACAAACATCAAGAATGCCACTTTTAGTTTACCTTCATGTTCCTAGTTTGTCAACACATAAAAATTGGTTTTGGTTTTTGATAGTTTGTACTTGGAAGAGATAATTGCTTCCCTTATGTAAGGATAGATATTTAATGACTAGATAGATTGAGGTTAATACTTTTAAACACGCAAGATGTCCTAGATGCTTATGTAATGCAAATTCCCTATTAAAATGCTCTGATAATTTGTGCAAGAAGCAAGTGATAACTCTAGGATGTGAAAACAAGATCATATCTAGGATGTCTAAAATGAACTAGAGGCCATTCCTTTAAATACAACACCAAGAGTTACACAAAAAAAATTGTGCCACATAACTACCATAAGGAAGTGTAAAGTCAACCCTAGATAAGTTACTAAATTTTCAAAGTTAAGAAGACATTTTGACAAGGGCAGAAGTGGTTGAGATCAGTTTCAAAATTACAAATTTGACCTACAATAAGAAGGGTAAATTGAAGATCAAGATTGATCCTTAGAAACAAGTGTACATAGGAACAAATAAGGCTTGGATTGTATGCCCCCTCTCAACTAAAAATATGCCATTTACACTTGTTGTGTAAAGATCTCTAATCAAAATGAACCCAAAAAATAAATGAAGAACACATATATAATTTTACCATTAAAAATGCACGTGTGAAAATGAATTTAGGATGAGATTTTATTATAACATTATAAGAGATTGAAACTCAAACATTCTACTTAAACATCACATATATAAAAAATACACATGCACACCAACCATTATATAACTTAAATTTAAAAGATTAATTTAACTTAAATTCAATACATCTTAAAAAATTTATATACACCTATTTAATTCAATATTAAAAAATAATAGTATCATTTATTTATTCATTATTATTATATGTTTAGTTGTTTTTGAGACTGTTAATTTAACTTAAGTTTAATTCATTGTAGGGATTTTATAGATCTATTTAATTAAAATATATCAAGGACAATAGTCTCCTTTACTTATCTATCCAATTACTATTAATTCAAATGTCTTAAGTAGTTGTTAAAACTATGTCTTTGAATGTTTTTAATTGACCAAAAGGAAAATTGTTATTAGTTCAAATGTCTTAAGTAGTTGTTAAAACTATGTCTTTGAATGTTTTTAATTGACCAAGAGGAAAATTGTTAGAAGTCAATTAAACGTGCACTCTTTATTTAAAAGTATTGAGTGAGATCTAAAGGTTGAAAGGACAATGATCTTAGCATTAAAAATCTAAGGCTAGCTGTTAGGCTTCCATTAATTCCGTGTTTCCACTTGTCTATTTAAATTTGAGTTTAGTTGGTAATTCCGTTTACAACATTTATCAAAATGAGCTAAGTCAAAGAGTTGGACTAGGGGATGCATATTTTGGGCATAAATATCTTTTCTTATATAAGATATTTGGGCATAAATATCTTTATTTAGCCGATAGGCTTCTTATTGTGGACTCGCCAATCCACAAGAGCCTGACATACCTGTCTCACACCTGGAAAACCATTTATCTGTACCTGTAAACCATCTGAGGCCGATGACAAACCAGTCTTTCATACTCTATTTTTGAGTTTTTCTAGGGTCACCGCCGATGGGGAGATTGAGAATGATTCACTCAATTAATGGGAATATTTGATTTACATATTTGGTTTGCCCCTTCCGAATAATTTCTCATCAATGCACGCCTTGCTATGAATTGATTACGAGATATGATTCTACAAATATTTTGAAGAAAGCTCATGAAACTGCACTATGCTTAGAGGCTATGAAGAAATCTGTACCTCTTCCAGCTATCGATTCTTGAGGCGATTTGGTGGCCTCTACTGCTTTAGCTTTTGTGCGCTACAAGTACAGAAAGTGTGCTTTCCTTCTGTGAGCTCACGGTGTGGTTCTGCTTTTAGTGAATAGGTATAATGCCCAGTAGGAGCCAAGGCCAGGCTAAGCTACTGACACGAACACAGATGGTAGGGAGCCTGGTTGTCGATGTTGAAGCAGAGGTTTCTAGCTTATCATTATGCCCTCATTAAATGCAAGAACACTGCAAATACGCCACCGTCCAAACACTTCTGTGCAAATTAATTTCTCAATCTAACCTCCACTTATAAATAGACTGTGTTGTTGTGTTACAGAGATATAGTGCTTTGGACTGAGGCATGACGTTTATGCAACTTCCTGGGCAGAATTGAAGCAAGGCTCATCTTATATTACCAATGCAAATTAATTTTCTCTCAATTTTGTTATGCTTTGCGACACTGTTAGGGTTTGTGATAAGAGTTATTATGTGAAATGGAGTCAATTTGCATTGGTTTTGTTGTGTGGCATGTTGGACAAAAGATTTTATTTGAAATGGAACTGATTAGGGTTACTTTGAAGGGTATGGCTTGAGTTTATTGTACGAATCATCTGGATTTCGGCTTCTATGTTGGCATAGCCTAAGTTTATTGTATAGATCCTGTAGAGTTTCAGCTTCATAGTGTCTTGATTAACTGTGTATGTTGGGAGATTGTCCAATTTGTGTTGTGCACGAGGTTTGATGGTAGTTCGAGCTCTAAAACTTTTGTATCTGCTTTGATATTGTTGTAGCATCAGTTTATGGTTGCAAGTCTAAGTTCAAAGTTACATCTATTTGGTGATGTGCACTCAGAAAGAGCAATACCTATTGTTGTAGCATTATATTGTTGCATATTTTATGATTCTGAGTATAGGAAAGAAGTGTCTAAGCTGCTGTAGTTTCTCAGAGTCACTTAATTTATTGGTAATCTGCTCATATACTGAAATAATTTGCTTAGTGGAAATCCTTTGATTTAATGTTGTTTAATTGTCTCTGCACTTTAAATATGGCATTCCATCTGTTGGATATGTTTTGTATACTTTATATTTTTTAGACTTCATACAGGTCTTTTTTCGGTCCATGGTTCTATGGCCATTGTATTGTAATATTGCATAGTGGTTTCCTATTGTATTGTGATTCTGTTAGCATTGTTTCTCCTGTACTGGTTTGTCAGTATTATTTATCTTCACCATCTTTTTGCTAGCTTCTAAAATGCAAGAACTAAAGTTTTATGTGGATGATTGCTATTTTTTGATCTGAAAAGAGCAGCATTTCATGCATTTGATGTGATAAGGTTGTTTTTTTTTTTACCTAGGGGGGCAGTTATGGGGTCATGTGGAGGGCTAGCTGATCAATATTTGTTATTTTCTCTCATTATTAATTTGGAGGAAGTATGTTATTGAAAATACAATGGTTGGAGCAGGACAGTTGCTAGAAAGAACTAAATTGATGGTTTAGTTCATTTCAAGCATCTTTTTTTAAGAAATTCTTTGTACCAAGACAATTTAATTGGCCATCTTCGGGTAGAAAAATCCCACCCAAATACCCATGACATGGTCTAGACCTAGTTTCCATATTTCCTTCAATACAAAACATACTTTCACTCGATTCTAGACCTATTGGGGATTGATGGATGGGTGCCCATGTCTATTGGGTTCTTCCATAATTCTCTAGAAAATTATTCTGAAGTTCTTATACAAGTTTAAGTATCATACTAGACCAATTACCAGCTGAGGTAGTTATTAATAAGATGTTCGTCAACATTGAACATCCACATTCTTCTATTACATCACATCTGATTTTAGTTGCCATTGTAACTTTTTGTCTCAGTTTACTTTTCAAATAGTTACTAAAATATTTTGCAAATAGACTACATATAGTGTCAGATTTAAGCTTGTTGTTGAAAAACAAGTTTTAGCTGTCCTTTAATGATAAACCAGCTGCCATTTAATGGTAAAAGCCTCCAAAATCTCACTTATCATTTAAAAATCAGATAAAAAATGATTTTCCAACTAAATGGGAACATCCTATTTTCATTTGAAATGTTTTTTGTCAATTTGATGGCAACCTTTTTTTTCTCATTTACATTGCTTTTATGTTTTAAATCTATATGCAATTATTTCAAAATAAGATAATTCTTTTAATGAAAAAATCTAGATTTGTCTAAGTATATTTCATTTTGCTTGAATTCTGAAGACATATAGGGATCGTTGTTCATGTCAATTCATGCTTGTATTAAATATCTACAAATTAAGAGGATCTTCATTGGGTGTTCCGACTCTTTATATTGCAAAGTTTATTGGATTTTCATATATTACCTAGTAAAGTAGCCTTTGTCGTATTAGTCTCCGCGATTTGAATATGTGAATATATAATTGCGGTGTTGCCTGTTACTTAGGTTCCTTGTTTATTTTGTCTCTTAAGTACCAGCTGCAACCACAACATCTGGAAAAATCCCTCTATCCTTCATGCTTTGGTGGATGTCCATACCCTGTTCCAAAGCTCCCATTTTGGCACAGACAGGGAGGATGCTGGCAAAGGTTGTGGAGTCTGGCTTTGCACCTGCCAATTGCATTTGCGTGAAAGTTTCTAAAGTCTTCTCAAAAAGTTCAATTTTTGTGTATCCTGCAATCATTGCAGTCCATGAGACCACATTTCTTTGATGCATTTTGTCAAATAGTTCACGTGCTCTGTCTATGTTCCCATGTTTCGTATACATGTCTACATTTTGCATACATTTTGCATTTTGTGAATTTTGTTGATGAGCTTTTTCTATGCTTCCACATTTTGGATTTTGTCAAACACTTCATGAGCTTTTTCTATGCTTCCACATTTTGCATACCCAATAACTAATTCTTGGAGACTACCTACATTTTTCAACAGAGAATTAGCAATTTTTTTCCTTTTAATTTGAATAACATTTCATATCTGTGTCAAATATTTGTATTTGAAGTAAGAATTTTTTCTTTTATATTAGTTTTGCTATTCATTAAGCTGGAATCTGTTCAGCTCTATATGAAGTTTGTTGGAAGTGACAATAGAATTGAGTGCCCATGGTAGGAGTTGTAGACACATGTAAATACCATGCATTAAGAAGCTCAACATATATGTGTGCAACATGATTTTTATTAGAGAAAACTAACTACCCTGTAATGTGCAAGTTTTGACTATATCTTAGTGATTCAAATTATTAACATTCCATATGTTCTCAAAGAGGGATTTCTGTGTTTTGATAATCATAGAATCCCAGGGATGTTATAACCCAATAGTGTCAATTGACTATTGTATATGTATTGTGCAAGTTTTGACTATGTCTTAGTGATTCAAATTATTAACACACCATATGTTCTCAAAGAGGGGCATACCTTATTTTGTGAGATGCAAAGGCAGGATTTCTGTGTTTTGATAATCATAGAATCCCAGGGATGTTATAACCCAATAGTGTCGATTGCCTGTTGTATAACTTACGGACATATATATGTATTGTCTGTTCAAGAAGTTCAATGTACATGCTTGGAATATAGTTCTGATTTGTGTTATGGATTGTAAAGTAACTTGTAAATTCTGGTATTTTTCATGATTGTTAAATTAATATGTGGTATCATTCACATTAACAGCATCAAGTTTCCACAGCTCATGATAATCAAGTGCTATTATTTCTGGATTGAAACTGTGTGAATTTTTGCATTCAATCTAGAGATAATAGCACTTGATCTTTCAGTTTGTTTCTTTTTGCATTTCAATTTTACAGAAATATGGTTAACCATGTCAAGGAAAGTTATAAATTCTAGTCCATTGAAAAGTTTTATCTTTCAGTTTGTTTCTTTTTGCAAGCACTATTTGATGTAATTGAACAGCTTAAATTTTATCTCTCAGTTTGTTTTTTTTGCATTGATCCACATTATTATCATTCAGATATTTTTGACTACTTGAAAATTTGTGCTAAATGCTTCGATTTAAAAAAAAGTTAATGTGGTGAAGCAGATAGTTAGTTATAGTGTGCTGCCTTAGATAGATTGTAGGAGCGTATGGTTTTAGCATGCTGGCTTGCACAGATTGTTGGAGCAAATAACAATATTTTATTTTTCAGAGTTCATGTTTCCATGAATTAGGTAATTTTCTCACGGCATTGTCAGATTCTAGGTTGCTGGCTTGGACAGATTGTAGCAGCATATAGCTTAGTGTGTTTTTCAGAGCTATGTTGCGATGAATTAGTTAATTTTTCATTAGCAGGGAGAAATATTTATAGTGTGCTGACAAGCAATCAAATTGTAGGAGTAAGTAGTTTTAGTTTGCCGATGTGGGCATATTGTCGACATGAACTGTTGTAGACTTATAGTGTGTTGAATTGGACAGATTGTAGGAGCACAGTGTGCTGCTCTTGATAGATTGTAGGAGAATATAGTTTTAGCGTGCTACTTTGGACAGATTGTAGGAGCATATAGCCTGAACATGTTTCGTAGAGCTCATATTGCCTTGAATTAGGACAATATTTCATAGTTTTGTTAGATTGTAGTGCCATAGTGCTATAGGGATATCTGGTTGTAATCCTCTGATGTTGATATGAATGGGTATAGCAATAAATTTTAGGGGTAGAAAGTCTAATGAAAGGCAATTTCTATTTGTCTGTCAAACAGGTGAAATCGTTTGGGAACTGGTACTTATTGTGAAATCCATTGCTATTTTGTTGTCAGAAAGCATAAAATGTCTTAACCAAAAACTGTATAAAATATTTTGAAATGTTCTTTGTGTATTTAAAGTATGAATTTTTTTCTTTTTTCTTTATTTTACTCTTCATTAAGCTGGACTTTGCACTGCCTACATTTTTGAACAAAAGATTTTTTTTTTTTTTAACTTTTAATTTGAATAGTTTTGATGTCAAATATTTGTTAAGTATGAATCTTTTTTTTTGCTTAGTTGTACTAAGCATAAAACTGGACTTTGCACTTATGATTAAAAGTAAGAGTGTTGAGTACATGTCTTTCCTCCTCTATGTATGCAATTGTTTGAGCTTCATTCTCTTTGGCCATAAAGGACATGTTCCTTGGTATAAGGACTTCCATTTTTTATGTTTAATTTTCATTGTTTTAAAAAAAACTTGTAAGTCCATTTGATGCCTTCTGGCAAATTTTCAGCTCACAGTGTATGCCATGTACAGACACTCAGAGCAAGAACATATAAATACAAAAAAAGAGAACGCGGTTGTTCAGTTCTCAGTTTGCTGAATTGGCTAGAAATGAATGTATAATTCCAACCCTTATCTGTCTTTGATTGAATACATATTTTACATACTATCTCAATGTTTCTCTGGTTATTATATAGAAAATAGGAATAAGTGTAAATTGTAATTTTTTTTTATGATTGTTCTATATTTTTTATGTAAAAAAGAACTACATATCATGTTGTAGCTTTTGTCCAGACAATAATAGCTCGTTTTTCTTCCAATTGAAACATGGATTCATTATCCAAGGCCTCTACAGCTGTATCATTTCCTTTTAAACAACTCTTTGCCAGATAGTCAAATGTTTGATCATTACAACTCGAGCATTCCTCTTCTCCTATTTTTTCTTTGTATCTGAAAAGAAAGAATGAATCGAATTATATTAATGCACATCAACAGTTCAAAGAATTAGCTTCTTTTGGTAAAGGAGATATGCACGTTTTAAGCATTTCTTTGCAAATCTGATATGACTGATCTCATGAAAAATTATATATTTAAATTATAAGAAAATTTTCAAAGATTTTTTTTGGATTAGATAGATATATAATCTTTGTTTTAAAATTATAGTTAATTATAATAGTATGGAGTATATGTTTAAAATTTAGGTAAGTTGTCCTCAATGATGGACATGTTTGTCTTTATATAGTGGATCATAACATTATAAAGGAACATACATCTAAAATTATAAATTGATTTTTGACTAAATCACCATTAATAAGGAAATAATCTTTAATCTTTATATTTTGGAAATAACATTAAGAGTGAGCATATATTTAACTCATAAATCTTCCTTTGATAAATATGAAAATAAAATTTAGTTTTTGAAATTTGAAACTAATGTTACCTATATCTAGGAGAAAGCTATTTGAAGTTCATGGAAGTATGTTACATCTAGGAGACATCTTTATGATGCAAAATTCCCTTAGTCTCTAATACTGTTAAATATTCCAATAAATCTTCATAAAGAAATTCTTAGATTCTTATACATTTTTTCCATATCTTATAGGTGTTAATATGGAATTAATTAAATGTAAGATACACTTTATTATGTGTTTCTTTGGAATATTTTTTTGTACGTATTGCTATTAGTTAACACTAGGTACAATCTCAATTTTTTTTTATTTAGGAATGGCAAACCTTGGACAACCTGATGACATCATTGACATATCTAGTAGTGACAGCTCATCCTACACTCCACTTGGCTCACCTCCCTATACGAATTCGGGTGGGCCTCCTCCAAGGGCCATTCAAATATTTGCATGTGAAATCACCACCAATTGCTTTGATATTGTGCAGAAAATGCAACAGCTTGTTCCATATATACATAATGTGCAAGCCGATGAGATATATTCAATGGAAACAACACTTGAAGACTTCCATAGGACTTGTGACACATTGGCTTCGTTTTGCACTTTTCTACGCGAAATGTGCACTGATGCTCACTATAGACAAGGCGGCGCTCCATACATCTAGCTTGCATTTTTGAACTATTTGAACAATGTTTGGAAATAATTTTGTTTCACATATGTCATATGTCATCAAGTTTTGTTTTGTGTATACGAGTACTACCAACTATGTATATCTTGTACTTTTTTGGTGGAAGCTCCTATGATAAATGATCTTTTTCTTGTACAAACATGAATGTTTGCCTTGCACTAGAGTTGCATTGCAAAAGTCCTTTGCTACGATGTATTTTGTATCTAATCCATATCTATTTCCTTGTACAAACACGACCGTTTGCCTTGCAATAGAGCTGCATTGCAAAAGTCCTTCTCTACTATGTATTTTGTATCTAATCCATATCTATGTAAATTGTATGTGATTTTCTAATAGAATTATGCCCTTTATTAACTATCATTACGTTTGATTTGCACTTGTAACTTTTTTAGTTGGAAATTATTGTTACTTTCCTTTCATTCTTCATTTTTACACTTAATGTCGTCGAGTGCCAACAATGTTTCATTTCTACAACTAGTTCTCCAAAAAAATCTTAGTCCTCTATTTACACATTCTCATTATTTCTAATACAAGTTGGAACAAAACAAACAACTACTTTCTTTTATTGTAGGTATGCACGTGTTTTTTTTTCCTCTCTTAATACATACGCACAAATAAAACATGTTGGAGTTCTCTATTAAAATGTATACATCTAATTTGTTAATCAATATTTGACACCCTTACATGTATAAGTTTTCAATGGTTCATCTATTTGTTTTGTCGATGATGTGTGCTCACTAACTTTTTTGTGCTTCCTTTCATCCACAAGATCAAATTTGTTTCAGCCAAATAAATTTGTGTACAAACTACAATACAATCATTACCTACAGGTCTGTTTACCTTCTCTCGATTATCCTCAACCACCTTCACTCTATAAATTGTATGTGACGCTTTTGCATGTATTTAAGCATTCTTTCTGGTAAGGATAATAAAACCAAGGAACCTTTATGGTGCACACATCTCCTTTTTTTAATAGTTTATACATTTTATATATAAGGAAAATTGCATGCTCTGATTTACTTCGCGCTTTTACAAAGGAATCCAACTTTCAATTTGTATATTTTTACTTACAAACCATACCATACTTATCAACTCATTGGGCTTTATAGGGCTACTTCACCTCCCTTTAGCTATGTCTATCTCTTTGACACAAAATGCAATCACATTGATAAACACTGGCACCAAAGACATATATCCACATCTCCAAGTCTTCAATATTTCAACATTTGGCCATGGTGACGAATCAACCATTAGATACAAATTATATTTGTCTGATGGAGTGCATCTTCAAACAACAATCTTGCCAAGAAAGTATAACCATTTTTTAACTTCAGAGCTAATTCAAAAGGGTTCTATCATATAGCTCACAGAATACACATGCCCTAATATTTGTAACTCAAGGTGAGCCAACCACTCCAATGTTGCTCTCAAATTGAACATGTCCATCTCTATTTGTTACTTGCATTACTAAAAGTGCATTTTTCTTTATTTACTTATAGGTTTATTGTAATTTCTAAATTGGAGATTGCATGCACACAACATGATGTCATTGGGGATCCCACCTTCCTCTTCAAAGAACCAGAGCAATCTATACGTGAAAGAGTAGGGATTTCATCTAACTCATGCACAAATGTTGGTGAGAGTGTCACACCCATGCAACCAACCCCAAAAAAAATGATGTTTGGGATACATGCATTGTTGCGCAAGAAAATTGATACCTCAACTATCACTCCTATTAAAAGTTTGAATCCATTTCAGAAAAGGTGGACTATAAAAGGTCGTGTAACTATGAAAAAAGAGATTCACCAGTTTGACACAAAGAAAGGGACCGGGCAACTTTTCAGCTTTGATATTGTAGACAGTGAGAACACTGAAGTGTGTGTCACTTGCTTTAATGAAGTTGCATACCTCCATTATAGAAATGTTCATATTGGCTCTGTATATACAATCTCTGATGGGACCATCAAAACTGCTAATAAGTTTTACAATAAGTTGAATAGTCAAATGGAAATCACTTTGATGGATGATTCAAAGGTCACTCTTATTGATGATGACCACTTAATTCCACCGCATCAGTTCTCTTTCACACCCATTAATGAGATCCTAAATACAAATAACAATTCTTTGATTGATGTAGTAGGAGTTGTTATATGTGTGGACCCTACCTCTACAATAAGAAGAAGAGATGGCACAGAGGTTTGTAGGAGGAGCCTCAAGTTGCTAGACATGTCTACCTCCACTATAAATGTGACTTTGTGGGGACGAGTGGCTCAAAAGGAAGGTGCACAGCTCCACGAACTGTACCATGCACAAAAGTCATCTGTGCTTGCTGTTAAAAATGGTCGTGTTACAGAATATAATGGTAAGGTTGTGAGCACTTTAGTTACCACCCAGTTGTTTATTAACCCTAAAATCGAAGAAACAGCACAGCTATAGGCTTGGTTTGTGCAAGATGGGAATGGTCTTCTCACATCCATAACAAACCTTCTAGATGCACCCTCACTTCTTGAACGGAAGACCATTTCCAATGTCCTAGAAGAGTCTTTGGATACAACAAGACGCCTCCAATGCATTGTAAAAGCAACAATAGTATTTATCAAGTCAAATTCATTTTGTTATCTAGCTTGCCCCATGAAGATTGAAGGGAAACAATGTAAGAAAAGAGCTCTACAAAGTGATGACAGAAAATGGTATTGTTCAAAGTGTGAAGTTACCTTTGAAGATTGTGATTATCGATATGTTCTTCAAATTAAACTTCAAGATCACACAAGCACTCTATGGGCAATTGCTTTTGAAGAAGAAGCAACTAAACTCATTGGCATGCCTGCAAAGGAACTATACATGATGCAGTTCAAGCAAGATGCTACAGAAAATAGTGAAGAGGTCATTCACAATTTACTATGCAAACAATTTCTCTTCACCCTTACAAGTAGATATGAAACCTACAATAATGAATCACGAGTGAAATCAACAGTCGTAGAAGTTGGCACACTTGATTTTGCAAATGAAAGCAATCTTTTGTTAAATCAAATTGCTGACATGTGCAATGTTTATGAAAAGTAGACTACATAAGGTTGTAATTATCCACTCTTGTCTATTTTCCCCTGCCTACTTGTGTTCTTTTTTGTCCCAATCGCTATACGATTGAGAATTTTCCTTGTACAGGGTTTTAGGATCCCTTCAAAACTTGTTTTATAAGTTTATTGTAAATACAAAGTAGAGTGCACATGTACACTTCAACATATTTCTTTCATATGTACACATGTTTTCATTTTTTATCATATTCATCTAACATATAAGTCAAGCAAAATGGATTTTGTAATTTTCACATTTTAGTGGTGTTGCAATATACACATTTGCTTTGTTTATATTTATTTTATCTCTCATTTATATTCCAGATAATGGACTCCACTATGGAAGAATTAGAAAGCCAAACATCCAAGACTAAAACCAAAGCCCTAGAATCGCGTAAGAGAAGTCGCTTGTATTATGCTCATCATAGAGAAGAAATAAGTGTTCGTCATAGCATGCAGCGAACCCACTGCTTGCTAGAAACACCAGATCAACCAATACCTGACCACACACAAGATTCTACAAATACATGTATTCCCACTGGATCAATTAGTTCAAATCTAGAACATCGAAACAAAAAACAAAATGAAACACAAATCCCAACACAAATGCCTCAAAACATGAGTTCAAATAACAACAAGGGAATGAGGTGGTCTGCTAACTTTATGGAGGCATCTACAAAAATCCACCAAAGAATAGATGCATTGTCAAACCTACACACATGTTATATATGTAGGGAACGGTATCCTGGTATGCATCTTTGTTCATCAAACAACAATCATACATGTAGAAGATGTGGCTCAAAGAAAGGCATACATTGATTCTCTTCGAGTAATAATATGGACCCAGGTGAACAACCACATGTTTTGCACATTCTCACTCAGGTTGAAGAGATGTTAATTGCATGTGTCAATCCAATATTGCAAGTTACTCATGCTCATGGTGGACAATACAAATATACTGGCCACACAATTAGCTTCCCTCAAGATATCACAACAATAACAAAGTCTTTGCCACATAAAATCAAAGACTTGGACTTATTAATTGTTCGAAGAACTCATACACATGGGAGGCATTACGATTGCTATGTTAGTAGAAGTTGCGTTCACAATGCATTGGCCTACAAAATACACTATGACCCATACTACCAAGATGTTGAGATCAATGTTGATGCATTGTCCCTACTCCCTGATTGTACTACAGACATTTCAGAAATGCTTTATACAATTCAAAGCGACAATGAAGAACCCATAACAAAAGACAATGAAGTTGCTAATAGTGAAGATGATGTAGAAAGTGGAACGGAATATTCAACATCATTTATGGTAAGCCTACCAAATAAACGTCGTGAGTTACAAATCATTAAGGAATCTTTACATATAGAAAATGAGAATGATACCATCGTTAATTGGCCTGAGATAAGCTCAAATCCCATAAATGAGTACACTACTGAGGGGCTTTTTGACATGGCATTTCCCACACTTTTTCCAAATGGAAATGCACTACCTATGCAACCTCGAGCCAGGGAAGTGCAACTGCATGAGTATGCCTTGCATCTTATGCGATATTATGATAATAGATTTGGGCAACATCCACGCTTTAGATACTTCTGACTAAATCTTATGATGAGGCATCGTAGCCAAGCAACTACTTCAATATTCATCAAAAGAAAAGTCGAAGACAATATTCCTACAACTATTGAACATCTTCGTGCCCACCTACAAAACCTCCCAGATAAACAATTGGTTGAAGAATTGATGCATTTTGGCTCGGCCTTGCGTGGGACACGGGCTTATTGGAACAAGTGTCGTGCAAATCTAACAAACATGATCAACCAAATAGGTTCCCCGACTTTGTTCTTCACACTAAGTGCAGCAGACACTAAGTGGTCTACATTGCATAAGCTTTTCCCAACTGACAATACTTCCACTATTTCCTCCAACAAGCATCGTATAGACAATGTGATTAGAAACCCCCACACCACATCCCTTTATCTACATCACCGCTTCACAATCTTTTGTGAAGAGGTCATTGAGAAACTCTTGCATGCAACAAATTATTGGTATAGGTATGAATGGCAGCATCGAGGCTCTGCACACGTGCATGGGTTCCTTTGGCTAGAAAATGCACCAAACATGGATACCCTCAATTGGGGAGACAGTTCGCAATTGGGTAAAGCAAAAGAATTCTTTGATAACTATGTCACTGCTTGGAACCCCCGCTCTAAATCTGAAATGAGTAATATCATACATAGAACCCCAATGGATGATCCATGCTTGTTAAACACATCTGAGATATTCTCTATCGATCCATCCATCGATTATGAAGAGTTAGTTAATCGTGTGCAAAGGCACACTAAATGCATAGAGCACACATGCCTGCGCAAAAAAGGGCATCATGTAGAATGCAGATACAAAGCTCCATGGAAAGAATGCAAGGAATCCACTTTATCATATGATGGATCTGGAAACAAATCTTATGAACCATCGAGAAATGATGACAGGCTAAACATTCATAATGCAGAGATGCTCTCTATATGGAGAGCTAATATAGATTGCCAACCCATCATCTCATGCCTTTTTGTACTCAAATATATTGCCAAGTATGCATCTAAAGCTGAAAGAAAATCAGAAAGCTGTGTTGCTATGTTGGAAAGAATAGCTTCAAATGAAAGATTGGAAGATCAAGCATTGGAAGCATATCAAAAGTTCATGGCCGAGATTGTTGCTGAACAAGATATTGGAGCCCAAGAAACGTGCCATATGCTACAAAAATTACCCCTTGTTGTTTGCAATCGCAATTTTGTGTCATTGAATGTAGGCCAGAAAGTATTCCAACGCCTAAAAAAAACAAGCGATGGTGGCCAGATATTGTCTAACTATATACAATCCTACATGAACTGGCCATGTCACATAGAAAATGTATCACTAATTGAATCGGCCAGATCCTTCACATTTGTCGCTTCTCGAAAAGGATGCAAATGGTTGAATAGAAAAGAACAAGCAATTGTGCAGGTGTTTCCGCATTTCCATACCATTCGAAAAGAAGACTTTGAAAACTTTGAAACCTTCTATTGGAGTGAGTTGCTTTTGTATAAACCTTTTCGAAAAATAAATGAAGATATAGGCCTTACCAAAGAAGAAATCATCAACAATTGGAAGCAAATGAATACACAAAAATACAATCCATGGCATGTTAATCGCACTGAACATACTGAAAATGTTCTTGAAGATGAAAATTCTTCTGATGATGATATGGATCAACAAGAAAATGTAGAAATGAACGAATGGGAGTTATTATCTCAATTGGGCCTCACTAATAATCTAAACTTGAATGAACTTGATATGCTAGGTCGACGTGATTTTGATAACAATCACAATTGGGAAAATCATAATGTCCCTACAAATCTACATGATGTTGCTGTTCAATTTCTGCACACAAACAAGATGTCTCAACAAGATTTGCATTCCCCTTCAAATATGAGCCACCACAACTATACATTATCATCCCAACAACAACTAGCACTGAATATAATAACAAACCACTCAATGGAGAAATGCTCTAACCAACCGTTACATATGGTCATACAAGGAACTGCTGGCACTGGCAAATCCTATCTAATTCATTGCATAAGAAATGCACTGCAAACTTCCATACCAACAAGAGTAAACCCCCTCCTTGTTCTTGTTCCAACAGGAATTGTAGCATTTAATATACATGCCTCAACTATACATGCAGCCCTCAAGATTCCAATTAGAGAAATGAAACCATTACAAGGACAAGCATTGACAACATTCCAGGAAGACATGAAGAATATACAATACATTCTTATTGATGAGATGAGCTTCATTGGGCCAAAAATTCTATTGAAAATTGATAGTAGGTTACGTGAAGCATTCCCCCATCAACAACAAACTTGCTTTGGTGGCATGTCTATAATTCTTGTAGGAGACCTTGCACAACTCCCCCCTATTATGGATAAACCTATCTATGCATCACACACAACTGTAAGAAACCTATGGCACAAATTTAATATAGTTGTTACATTACAAACAATGTTTAGACAAGAAGGTGATGATCCAATTCAAATACAATTCCGTCAAACATTACAAAACATTCGCAATGCAGAACCGACAAAACAAGATTGGGACTTATTGATGACTCACACCAACAAGCAACTAACAAATACTGAACAAGAAGACTTTGACCAATCAATACACTTATTTGCTACAAATGAGCTAGTAACATTGCACAACAAAAAAATGTTGAAACTACTAAATGTGCCTGTTGCACTAAGTCGTGCGGAAAACACACAATCTAAACTAGGTGCCGATCATAGTGATGAGCAACTTCCCCAAGAGGTATTACTAAGCAAGTGTCAACATGTCATGCTGACAACAAACCTATGGATCCAAGCTGGACTAGTAAATGGATCGCTTGGTCAAGTCAAAGATATTGTATATCTTGCTGGATCAAAACCACCTGCATTGCCTACATATGTTACGATCACATTCGATAACTACATTGGTCCACCGTGGGATGAAACAAACCCAAAAATTATACCAATACATCCAGTAACACGTGGCAACCGTAGACAAATACCGCTAACCATGGCATGGGCTATCACTATAAACAAATCACAAGGCCTTACACTAAATAAAGCCACAATCAATATTGGTACAACTAAAAGACAAGGCCTTACGTTTACAGCAATCTCCAGAGTCAAAGCCATAAGTGGCCTTCGCATAGAGCCTGCATTCTCTTTTGATCGCTACTCCAAAATGAAAAAAAACCCCATACAACATTATCAGGAAGAAAGAAGAAGCTTGCTTGCACTTGCTCTCACAACAACATTCTTAGGTATGTACAATTAATTACACACTCTCTCAAAGTTATACATTTTTTATTATCCCCTCTTTGAATAGAGTATCAAAACTAAAACTTTAATCAACTATATAATTTTGGCTTTTGCAGGTGGTCAATCACTACTGGCAATTTCTTCTACGTCAGTGCTTGTTCAAGGAAATCTAATCAGCATTGTCTTTCACTTCTTAGACATTGCATGTCTTTAAAAAAGACGTATAGATGCTCTTGTGTAAATTTGACTTGTGCAAACTTGCTATAAATTGTTCAAAGGGATCTTGTTGTTTATAAAGAACAAACCCAACAAAAAATTGTACTTGCTTGTACTATACAGTGCATATCTCCATATATACATATTTTACTCCCGCCACCTCTGTATTAAAACAATTCATTCATGCTTCTTGTTCATTTTCCTATCGGCATCTCCCTTGAACCCCCGTTGGGTGCAAGTGCTAGTATTAATAATTGCATCATGTTTTGCGTGTAATGGTCATGTATATGGTGAGATTTTTATGTGAAATAGGATATTCTCACATCAATGTAATAAAATTAAAAAACAATTTTATCAAATTGTAAAATAAATTGTTAAAGATTTAATTTTATATATTTTTAAATTTATAAAATGTTATTATAATTTTATTCTTTTACACATTTGAAATATTTTGTTTTTCTTCGTTCTATTACATCATTCTTTTATAATTTGATAAAAGCTTAAACTTAATAAGGAATTAATATTAGACACTTATATATTTATACAATATCATTATAAATAAATAGTTTTGTCATTTGATAAAAGCTTAAATTTAATAAGGAATTAATATTAGACACTTATATATTTATACAATATCATTATAAATAAATAGTTTTGTCATTTGATAAAAGCTTAAATTTAATAAGGAATTAATATTAGACACTTATATATTTATACAATATCATTATAAATAAATAGTTTTGTCATTTGATAAAAGCTTAAATTTAATAAGGAATTAATATTAGACACTTATATATTTATACATATTTTACTCCCGCCACCTCTGTATTAAAACAATTCATTCATGCTTCTTGTTCATTTTCCTATCGGCATCTCCCTTGAACCCCCGTTGGGTGCAAGTGCTAGTATTAATAATTGCATCATGTTTTGCGTGTAATGGTCATGTATATGGTGAGATTTTTATGTGAAATAGGATATTCTCACATCAATGTAATAAAATTAAAAAACAATTTTATCAAATTGTAAAATAAATTGTTAAAGATTTAATTTTATATATTTTTAAATTTATAAAATGTTATTATAATTTTATTCTTTTACACATTTGAAATATTTTGTTTTTCTTCGTTCTATTACATCATTCTTTTATAATTTGATAAAAGCTTAAACTTAATAAGG
This sequence comes from Sequoia sempervirens, assembly GCA_007258455.2. Taxonomy (NCBI): domain Eukaryota; kingdom Viridiplantae; phylum Streptophyta; class Pinopsida; order Cupressales; family Cupressaceae; genus Sequoia; species Sequoia sempervirens. Next base: position 18,567 of record VDFB02356510.1, on the reverse strand, counting down.
AATTAATATTAGACACTTATATATTTATACAATATCATTATAAATAAATAGTTTTGTCATTTGATAAAAGCTTAAATTTAATAAGGAATTAATATTAGACACTTATATATTTATACAGTATCATTATAAATAAATATGTCATGACAAAACTTTGCCAATTTCAATATTACATCAATTATACACAAAATCTACCAAATAACTAACTTACATAATTGAAAAATATATTCAATTACTCTTCTTCTTTCTTTGTTGTAGACTTGGAGGAGATATTACTCTTCTTCTTTCTTTGTTGTAGACTTGTAGGAGATAGAAATTAGCAACACAAAGAACATTATAGAAAGGATTAAGTTTAAAATTACTCTCATCCTCCATCTGCTATTGACATCTATTTTGTCTTACATATTCATTTCACACAATAGTATATGACAAATTTAATTTATAATATAATTTCACACAATAGTATATGACAAATTTAATTTATAATATATATATTGTTTTTTTACTATTTGAAATATTTTCAAATATGAAAATTTATGTGGAAATAACTAACTTACATAATTGAAAAATATATTCAATTACTCTTCTTCTTTCTTTGTTGTAGACTTGTAGGAGATATTACTCTTCTTCTTTCTTTGTTGTAGACTTGTAGGAGATAGAAATTAGCAACACAAAGAACATTATAGAAAGGATTAAGTTTAAAATTACTCTCATCCTCCATCTGCTATTGACATCTATTTTGTCTTACATATTCATTTCACACAAAAGTATATGACAAATTTAATTTATAATATAATTTCACACAATAGTATATGACAAATTTAATTTATAATATATATATATTTTTTTTACTATTTGAAATATTTTCAAATATGAAAATTTATGTGGAAATAAGAAACAAAATATTATATCAAAACAAACATTGTAATTAGTTGATAGGCTCCTTATATGAACTTTTGAGTCTAAAACATTGTCTCACACCAACAAACATTTTTTTGAAGATTGAAACTACCTTTACTCAGATGTATTCAGTTCACGACATCCCAAGCTATGTACACAAATAGCCACATTATTTTCATCAATACAATCCAATGTATTCAGTTCACGACATCCCAAGCTATATATACAAATAGCCACATTATTTTCATCAATACAATCCACTTCCCTATGACAACAAAATTTACAACAATCTAACATACCAATAAATAAAACCTAACATGAGAGTGAGACATTTGGATAACCAATTTGATTAGATTTGCATATAATTCTTTATGTCCACCTTTGTCACCACCCCAACTCATGTTGAATATATCACTAGCTGAATACACTTCAAATATCTACTTATTTTGCAACATATTTTTTGCAAAATTTGATGGCTTTGGAGCTTCTTGGCAAGCACAAAATGGTACAAGCAAAAATCACATTTCCATATCTACTTATTTTGCAACATTATTTCTTTCTTACTTTTTTGCAATGCAATGAATGAATAAAATTGATGGAGCTTATTGACAAGCACAAAATGGTGCAAACAAAAATCGCATTTCCAAAATAAATGGAGAAATATCATAAAAAGAGTAATTGCTTTTCGTGGCCCCTTTACCATCTTAATATGAGAAATTATACTAATTTATTGTAAATATTTGAAATTCAAACCATTAAAGATATATTTTATATAAATAGATATTTGAAAAAAATAATGTTGAGAATGTTCACTAATCTAGCCTAACAATACAATGTGTTCAAGTTACATTTCAAGAAATGAAAGTTTATTTATATGTGCCAACATCCTAAGAAAGTATATAATAAAGAACATTACATACTAATCCCGAGCATAACAGAAGAAGAAAAGTTGATTTTAACATAACAGTGAATACAAACCGTTCTTAGTTTTTGGTGATTCTTTCATAAAAACCGTTCTTAGTTTTTGTTCTAGAATCCAACCACTAGAGGTCAAAACCCTATCTATGACTTAGATAATACCCTTCCATTTTGAAGCAAATCCGTAAACCTTTATCCAAACCAAAGAATTCGGCATGTCCAAGGAATGCTTCAGGATTGCTATTCTATGCCATTTTGTTTCTGTACCAGAAAACTCCACTTTGTTGAGGGCTGTCAGCCTCTACATACACACATTCGCTAAACTCCCGCCATACGGCTTTATATACAGGTGTGCCGTCAAAATGGTAATAGGACCCCAAAATTGGCCTAATAGCTTTGGTGGCCTCCATGGCATTATAGTGAGGCATTGTGGAGAATAGATGGTGTGCTATATGCGTGTCTGTTATGTGGTGGAAGACATGATTCAAAATTCCATAATCCCTGTCAACTGTTGCAAGTGCACCCTTCAGCCATTCCCACTCCGAATTATCATAATGAGGAAGTGCCGGATGTGTGTGTTGCAGATATGTGATCAGAACAAGAAATGCATTAACAATCAGAAGTGGGATTCCATAAATCTTGATCACCCAAAGCAAGCCAAATGTTGAAGCCAACAGATACAGGGAATAAGCCACACCCAGCACACCAATGTCGCTAGCAAATATCTGTAGTCTCTCTCTGTTATTGTAAATTGGACCATATGGATCATAGTGACAGGCAAAACGGGGATATTTTCTTCCTGAAACATTGAATGCTAGATACAAAGGCCACCCAAGAGTCAGCACAATTGTTATCGTGATAAGCCTTCCCACAGGATTATTTACAAGATTGGATGTCCATTTTAGTTCCTCCTTTGGAACAGGAACAAAGACCTCATCACGTTCTAGACTTCCAGTGTTGCTGTGGTGCCTTCTGTGACTGTACTTCCAAGAGAAGTATGGCACAAGAAGCCATGAATGCAGTACGAATCCAACTGTATCATCAACCCAAGAGTAGTCACTGAATGCATGGTGCCCACATTCATGTGCAATAACCCATACACCAGTGAGCACACAGCCTTGTACTATCCAATAGCCAAGCCACATTGTCCATCCCAGCAACCCACCCATAGTAAAGAAAGTTGTCAAATATAGGAGCAAAGCAGAGGTAACAAGATCAAATGCTAGATATGAGAACGATTTTATCATAGACCTATTGAAGCAGTGAGGTGGAATTGCTTTTTTCAGTTGACCAATGGTAAACGGAGGCTTTGCAGAAGGGACCCTTTCCATTTTCTCCCTGTTTGTTGCCAAGGTCATTCTCCCTCCACCACCCATTGTCAGAAAGGAAAGTAACCTGCAAAACAAAGTACAAACCAAAAAATACATTTGAGATCACAGATAAGAATGAAGAATCACAAGTCAGAATTCAAATTATTAAGCAAGGATACGATGACAAAGTTTGGAGAGGAAAAAGGAAACTAGATATTTTTACTTCTAATATATTTTATTTGACAGATATTTACGCTCAGTTATTGATGCATATTCTGAATTCTTTTTATTATTACATGGAATCAATTCACCCTGAAAACCTTGAATTCTAAGCAGCAACTGCAAATAAAATTGCAGTGGCCCCTACACTGGACCAGTATTTAAAAAATTTCTGTAAGCTGTTATAGAGAGTATGGAACTATTAGAACATTGCAACACACACCGATGACAAAGTTTGGAGGGGAAAAAGGAAACAAGATATTTAAACTTCTAATATATTTTATTTGACAGATATTTACTTACAGTTATTGATGCATATTCGGAATTCTTTTTATTATTGCATGGAATCAATTCACCCTGAAAAACTTGAATTCTAAGCAGCAACTGCAAATAAAATTGCAGTGGCCCCTTTACATTGGACCAGTATTTAAAAAAATTATGTAAGCTGTTATAGAGAGTATGGAACTATTCTACCATACAATTTTATTCTTCTGGAATGAGATGAAACGTTAAATTTTATAATCTGCAGTGTAAAGTCTCCACATAAAATCAAGGACTTTCCCATTCCAAAGCAACAAAATATCCTCCACTAACAAAAAAACACTACAGAATAGAAGAAGTCTGGCGAATGTGCAGTTCACATAGCTCAAACTTCTTGTAACAATGTAAAGCATAATAAGCATTGGAGAAAGAGAAACAAAATCCCCATGTCCTGAATTCATTCAGTGGCACAATAATCAAATTGGCGCCCAAAATATTGGTAAGAACACCATTCAAAGAAAATAAAGAATGGAAAGCCTTCTCTAACATTCAAAAGGCCTGACCAATCTGACTATTTATCAAATCAGGTCGCTTCACTCGCTTACTACTGCTTTGAAAATCCTTAAGACTTTAGGTCACATATAAATTTTTAACTTCATGACACCTAGTAATTTGAACTTGTTGCACCAAGAAAAGGGGCAGAATCGAAACCAGCATTGCAGAATCACATACATCAGTCCCGAGAGAATTTAAAGAACCTACCCATTCCAACTATTCATCAAAATGAAATATATGAAGAAAAATCTTGTTCCCTCGCAGATATTAATTGTAAAATTAATTAAAATTTCCTAAGTCCAGATTCGACTAGTATTGTAAAATAAAAATGGAAAAGCAAAACACGGGCACAGATATCCTTGAATGGCGTAACCTTTCTAACTAGTCAAAAATAAAACGATTATTTGGTAACCCATATATCACTTGCAAAATTTGTAGGGCCTGGCTATTCGAACTGGGAAAATAGAAAACAAAATTAGTGGCCTGCTTTGAACATTCACAGAGGATCAATGCCTGCAAAACGTTACAACTCAACAAGGCTGAAACTTTACGGCAGTATCAATACAATACAACTCTTGGTTGATTCCCCTGTAACCTTCATAAAATTCAAAGGGCCTGACAATTTAATAAGTTGCCCTAGACTGGAAACAAAGAAGAAGAATAATGGGTTTCCTGTAACCAGTGACAGTTATAACCCTAAGTAAAGTTTAAATTGCCTATCCATTCCAACAGAGATTGATAACAAAAAGAGGCCACCTTTTGCAAAATTCCACATATTGCTGATAAAAGCATCCCTTTTTTGGGTAACCGTACTTGCTCTCTAATATTGGTAATGCTAGGACTTTTTGAGCAACAATTCTAATTTGTGGAAACCTGCCATACAAAAAAAGTGTATCACCTGCTATAAATATCTCTTCAATAAGTGTTGGCTTCTCAACCAGAGGAGCATGTGTTCCAAGTTTCAAATTATATCCATTCTCTATTGCCACCTTGTTTTCCTGCATAGGAATTGTTCAATGTTCAAACAACAATTCTAAATTGTTGAATCCTGTTCTTGAAGAGAACATGTGTCATTTATTATGAATATCTCGTAAGCGTTTAATTCATTACCAGAAAAATGCGTCAAGAGCTTAACAAATAAATTCTGCGATTTCTTCAAACTTGTATAATACCACTCTCCATCTGTCACTTGGGAACACCGTAACCGGATATTCATTTTGAGTTGGGCTAGTAATTTTCTAAGATGGTAAACAGTAATGTATTGTTTCGTTGGCAATACTGCCCCGGAGGCTTTAATGAATTATCTGAATGCTGCATTGTTTCTTTCAAGTTGCTGTCATGGCCATATTCTTGATTCAGTTTGATAACTTTCTATCTGGAACCTTGACATTAATGACAATTTTAATGTTTGATTCAATTGCAGGTGAAATGCTATGTAAGTCAGCTGCTTTCAGGAC
>VDFB02356509.1:0-27138 GCA_007258455.2 Sequoia sempervirens | reverse complement strand
TTGAGATATAGTCTTCCAGGCTTTCATCCTCCTTTTGTTGAATTCTGAATATATCATCACCTTTACTACCACTCTTACAATATTCCTTGTATTTCTCAAGAAATTTTGTTTGCATGGCTGCCCAACTATCAACTACACCCCTCCCCAAACTCATGAACCATTTAAGAGCTCCTTCTTTCAAAGTAGTAGGAAACAACTTCAGCCTGCAAGCATCTGAAGTGTAATCATAGCTGCGACAGAGGATGTCAAACTCAAACAAGAAAGTTTTTGGGTCCTATGTAACTAGTCCATAGAACTTGGGAAGTAATGAAGAAGGAATATTTTTAAGGTTATCATTATCTTGCTGAGCAATGATGAGGAATTCAAAAGCAGGAGGTTGATTAGGTGGATTACGTGCCATAGTTGCTTGATGGAGTATCAAAGCAAATGGATTTTCTTCAGGTTCTTTGTCAGCTAGATCAAATGGCAGTTCAACAAGCAGGTTTTCAGCAAACGGATTGATATCTTGATCTCCTCCTTCCTCAAATATATTAAAAGCTGGTTCAGGATTATTATCAAGGAATGGAAGGTTATGGAGGAATCTTCCTAGAGCGTCTCTTCTTCTATGCATGAAATAGAGTTAACTGTAAATTTAAGGGATTTGAAAATGCTTGAATAGCAGACTAAACTATTACTAACAATGACTATGACAGGTTCTTAGCTTGACACCATCCCCGACAACGGCGCCAAAAATGGTCGTGCCCACAAAAGGATACAAAAGTCACAGAAAATCCTAACCTGGGAATTGGACATTCCAACAGGTGACTAATATCTTCTTATGGTCGTTCATTTACATTGTCAAACCAAGGAACGTATACTTGAAATGGAGCGGCATTGTATGTGCACTAAGAACTAGTTTCAATCATGATTTACTAGAAATAAATGTATGAAAGGAATTCTACTTATGCTATAGGAATATAATGTGAAGCCTTCTAAACTTAATCAAAGTAGAAATCATGACAACTAAAACAAACTATGAACTGGCCTTATGCTGCAGGAACAAACATAGGGATGGATTCCTGACGCTGCACGAACAATATAAGACTGAGTTGGCGTAGAAACTTTCAAGAATAAAATCTAAGTTATGATCAACAGGAAATAAACAACTAACTAGCTAATCCATAGATACTTACTAAGTGGGCTCCCTTTAGCAAGCATCAACTAGTTATGCAAGAATTGAACTCGTGAACTCATCAAATTTTATTCATAAATCCTAACGATATACATTGTTCTGCTCATATGAAAACTAACACAAAACACTATCTCTCATTATAATACTAACTTTTACATACTCTGGTTGCTCACTCGCGCAGGAGGAACACTTATTTAAACCAGAAAAGCAACTAACTACCTAACTCTAACAGAGAAAGACGTGGACATAAATGTATCTTGAAACTGAGGAACAAATTTCTCATAAATGAAAGCATATCCGTTCAACACGATCCAAAGAGAATTTGGTATTCCACTCTTCTCAGATTTAATGATCATTTAGATTTCTTCCCAATGACCCGGTTAGAGAGTCTTCACTGGAACAACTTCCTCGACACCATGCTGCAAATGGACTTTACTACAGGGCCAAGATCCGCCGCACTTGACTTGTTCATGCTTCCTTCAACAACCTGCGATGTACAAGGCAACAAAAGCGAAAAGAAAGCATGCATGGAAAACAACACGATACATTCATTAATCACACATTAAATCTATTTCACTATCCAAAAACCACATGCATGATATCAGTCATTCGGGAGGTCAAATGGGGTAATTAATAGACACATGAATATTAAGCTGCAGGAATATAGGATTGTGTAGCTACAGGATTCTACCCAATTTTGAATAAAAAAATTTTAATCAAAGAGTTAAACAACCATCAAAAATAAAAGTAAGGGTATTAAAAATACATTATGATATTCAAATTATGAGCATATTTTAAGCTCATCAGGCCTTCTCGGCAAATATGTTCTAGAAACAATCTTTGTCCCAGACTTTGAGTTTTTGCTTGATTATTTGCAACTTTTTAACCACCGTGAAGCTTATGGAGCCCCCCACCCTTGAGAGCTTCCACCATTTCTCCAGTAAATCCAATAAGCTTGGATCTCGCCACCACATGTTCTGGAATTTGAAGCAAATCTTCTTCAAGGTGCTTCCCCCTAGAATTGATAATTCAACCGGGAAGTGGTCAGAAATTGATATTGACAATATGCTTGTAGATACACGCAGTCTAGAATTGAACTAGGATGGAGAAATTAAGAATCAATCTAGTTTCTCAGCTATTGCAGTGAAATCTTTGCAACGATTGGTCCATGTGTATATGTCATTGCTCGTGGGGCAATCCAGCAGACCCATTGTAGCCACGAACGCTCTGAAGTCCAAGGTAGTTTGTGAGACATTTCTAATTCCGCCAGATTTCTCAGACATATCTAATATGGCATTAAAGTCACTGCCTACAATAAGTCCTTCCTTGGGAAGAGAACAAGTCAATTCCAAAATCGCCTTCCACATATGGGCCTTCTCTTTCATTTTTGTGGGCCCATAAACGTTGATGATATTGAAGTGGTTGTTGAGTCCAAGATCATAGATGTTTGCCGCCAATCAGTTGTTAGATGAATTGATGATTTCCACTGAGACCTTTGTTGCCTTCCAAAGCATCCCTAACCTGCCCGATGAGCCAGAAGAGTTTGAAAATTTCCTTCCCAAGAGCGACAATAATTTAGAAACTTTGTGCATTCCTCCCCAGCTAGCTTAGTTTCTTGCAACAAAATTAGACAACTTGAGCTCCTCTGTAATTAACGCCTAACTAGACACAGCTTGTCAGGGGCCCTAAGGCCCCTGACATTCTAGGAAGAAATATTCATTGTTTCCCAAGGGAGGGGTTTCCTCCCTTGGTACTCAAAAACTTGATGATAATGGTGAATTTCTTTGCTGCAGCTTCCTCCTCTCGAAGTTGTTTGGAAGACTTCCTTCCATAGGTGTTACCCAATGTGCCGACTTTGCCCAAACCCATGTGTTTGATTGCAGACTATGAGATACACCTATCGTCGATTATGTCCAAGCCATCATCAGGATCACATTTGAATCCAAATCATCACTTTCCCTAGATGCAACATCTACCATATCATCTTCCTTCGTATTATAGACTTCCTTTTGAGGAGAAATTAAGGGCGGGGATTTAGTCCTACCAGGGCCTATGGGTGATGGCTTGGGTGACTTAACCAATTCCTCTGAACCCAGACTTTGAGTCCCTTTGTTACCTACTTGGGACGACCTGCCAGTGGATATATTCTGATCCTATGGAGGGTACCAGGAAGGGGAAGCCACATGATGTAACTTTTCTCCTTGTGCCATAGATCTTTGATTACAATCATTGGTTTTGTGATTGCGTGTACCACACTCTAGACAGAAAAACCTTGATTCCTCGATCTCAACACCTTGCATTCAACGTTCTCCATTGACCACTAGACAGATCCTGGAGGGAATTGTGTCAATCGCCGCTATCTTGAGTCTAGCAAACTTGTAGAGATCTCCTTCCAAAATGTTTGAATCAATCTCAATTAAGGTGCCTAAAGTGCATCCAATTTTCTCAAGGCAGTCACCCGACCAGTATTCGATCGGAAGATTGTAAAGTCTGACCCAGACTGGATGGTCATATGGCTTCATTTTAACTAGATCAAAATTAGGGTGCCATGGCTGCATATATACAGGTCTTCCATCCATAAACCACATATCCCCCTCTGTGATCCTCAATTTCGTTTGCTCATCCGCAAATACTACTAAGAAGAAGTCTTTCGGCAGGAATCGTAGGAGCACCTCCGTCTTCCAATTTTCCTATATCCAATTTTTAATTGATGCTCGATTCAGTGTTTCTCCAATTATGCTACATATGAAGGTGAATTCAGTAAGGGTTGCAAAGTTAGCCTTTATTTCCTCTGAAACCTCAATTTCGATCATTGTTTCTGTAGTCAAAGTTTTGGCTCTGGCCTCAATACGTCACTCCTTGTCTTGCCAAGTTCGTCTCCAACCTCTAGGGTTTCTCCGAGCCACAGACTTCGTCCAAGATTTCTCCCTCCTGGGAAATTTTTGACCTAGAAACCACACTTGCTTTGGCCAAGGATCCCAATTTTCTTTAGGGGTCTCCGGGGTGTCATGTCATATCTTTGCAGGTCTATTCACCATCTCATGTGCCTCACCCCATGGTCGATATACTGGGTGGCATTTTTCAACCCATTGTTCACCTTCGAATACCCACTGTGGAATATGATCCAGGTCATTCTTCACCTTACTTTCCTTTACAGCCTCATCCCCCCCATCTTAACCTTGCAGACATCATTCCGCTCTTCACCACTTCATCCTTCTGCTGCTCCGCAGATGTCCTCGACCCTGCTCTGCTCATTTTCGGCCTCTTAAATTTGATTTATTTTCAAACTATATTTAAAATTAGATTTAATTTACAAGTTATTTAAAATTAAATTTATTTACAAATTCTTTTAATACTAGATCTATGATTTGCGTTTATGTTAGATTTTAAGTAAAATTTATTTAGTTTATAATAATCAAGCTATATATAACATTTTAATTAAATCTATTATTTGAAGTAACAAATGTATAGGCTAGGAAATTTTAATCTGATGGTATACCTACTATAAGTTTTCCTGAGCTCCTTATTTAATTAAATAATTTCAATACAGACATAAAATATTTGACTCTTGAATATCTAATAATTTGAAGTTTTTAGGAGAGATTTGATTTATTTGAATATTATAATGAAAGAAGTAAAAATTGAAGTTAGATTATTATCAAATGGTTAATCCTTTCATGTTCTTATTAAGTTGGTTTATTTATCAATTGAAAATGAATGTTTAAACAAGTGGAGTATGCAATATGCTTGTAAGTTTTATCGCATTCTCCTGATTGATTGAATTCTACATTGATTTATTTTTCTTTTTGACGAGTTATAAGCCAAGCCTTGATCATGTGAGTTTTTTGGGAACCCAAGTATTTGTGTACCCTTCAGTTGGGAGTATATGAATGTTGGCATTACAACATCCCTTGGTTTCCCCTTTGTATGCCCCTGAAAGCAGTCACCTTGTAAGTGGTCGTTGAGATTGTTGTATGTTATGTTTTGGTTGACCTTGTGGTTTGGCCTTGTGATCGTTCTGTTTGTTTTTATTGGTCATGGGTCCTTTCTTGTCATCTCCTAGCATGGGGGGTGGGCCTTCGGGTCCATGAGGTTGGGTGGAACATGCTATGTACCCCATTGGGTTCCCAGGTTGTGTTCGTGATGTGGAAGCAGATGCAGAGTTTCCAAAGCTTCATGTTGTTGAAGACTATCCCTCACTTTGTACCTTATTATCCTTTAATGTATTATTCTTGTACTTGATGTACTCTTCCCGTTGATATAAGGGAAGCATAATGTTATGTACTATTGTATCTTTGATGTGTTGTATTTGTGGAAATATGCTCCATAGTTGTATCATGGAACTAGGAACTAAATTGTAATAAAATGATGAATATATTTTCCTCTCATTTAATCATTAATGGTTGTATGTCATCATCATGTAATCTTGGTTTTCATTCACTTTCATTTTGATAAAATTTTGGGTTTCGTAATGACCGTTCTGTGTACCCTAGGGAAAGTAGATGACTTTGCAAATGCATAATTGCTTTTCATGTAATGAGTGTACAAATTTATCTTATGCAATGTTTTCCTTTTAAAAAATAAAATTAAAAATTAAAAAAAATAGTGTGGTATTTTGTTGTCCTTTGGGGTTCACACGGCGGGGCATTACATCATCACCTTCAAGGATAATTTGATTGATTGATTGAAGTCCTGCAAGTGTCAGTACTCACAAAACATGAACAAACTTACATGAAAATGTGATTGAAAATTAAAATGATTCTTTACATGAATAAATATTACTGAATGTTGATAATTTTTCTCTTGACTGCTCTTGAATGCTTTTTAGGATGCTTAGTTTGATCAATAAAATTACCTAGGTTTGAAATGGTGAAAATACTTTGTATTTATATGCAATTATTTTAATTTCTTGAAAAATCAAATGCCAATAGCCAATAATTGAAATTGGAAATTCAAATAATAAAATACCAACACTGACATATTCAAATTGGAGCCAAAAAGAGGTGGTATAGGGTGTGGGGTGCCCTGGACCAGACCCATTCTTTTCGGGCCCAAAGTGTCGGGGGAAAATATTAAATGCTCATTTTCATTTCCCTTTGTTTTATTTTTCGAAGATGTTTGTAAAATGGGTAATTAAATGAATAATTAGGTCCAAGCACATAAGGGGGACTAAACCTAATATGAAATTGTCAAGGGTGAAATTTTTTTATGCTACATTTAGCCCCCACTTTAGTGAGAGTATGAACTTACATTTAGACTCACACTAAAGTACATATAGGTCAAGAGGGATTCAATTATCCAAATATTGAAGAGATAGGATGGAATTTGATCTAGGGGATGTGCTAGCCCCCAAATTCAAGATCTTATGAAAAAACAACATGAAGACAAAGGAACACATGTATAGGATTAAATTCATCATGGAAAACATGAAGCAAACATGATGAAGACACAACACATAACACAACATAACATAATGTAAAAATAGAACAAATCATAAACACAATGCAAACATGTGAAGGGGGAAAGACAATCACAGACTAGTAAGCTTCACAAAAATCTTACTAGGATCCATACCTCAAGGCACTCATGAGTCGTAGGCTAACAAAGTCTGGTATTTTTTGGGTGAACCATGAACCAAATCACCACAAGCTAGTGGAGTTAAATATTCACTAGGTGAGCTTTTTGAAAGTAGCAAATGAGAAACACACAAGTGATAGTGAGGACCAATTTTCACTAGGTGTGATCTCATGTCAATCGTACCAAGAGTTATACTCTCAATAACTCTAATAAGGTGCTACAAAAAATGATCAAAATTATAATCCAATGCATCACCAAGTCCAACATGTGTGAAAAAAGTGAGGCACATAATGGAATGCATGCCCCCACCTTAAAGTAATTGCTAACACCAACTATTAGCAATTGCCTTTAAGGTAGAGTAAGACAATATACATAACATGAAAATCCATGAGAGCTTATGGGAAAACCCTATGCCAATGATATTTTCCTAATTGAATTGACTCATGAAAAGGGGTTGCCCCCAATACAAAGCCACATAACAAGACAAAAGATGACATATAAGGGATCCACATATTTGGGTCAGTATAGACCTTTGATAATATATATTATGATTATGTCAGGAATCTACATCATCCCCCCAGATACTCATGGAACTATGAATGTGATGGAAGAAAGACATATAGAGATGACAAAAAAACCTTTGGGTCAACATCAAAGAGACTTGAATGTCCCAATGCCTAGCATCATCCCAAAATAAATTATAAGACAACAACAATGTTTACTACATACAAAACAATGGAGATATAAATAGATGGATTTTATGATAGATTAATTTCCTTTGTAGCCTTGTTCCAACGAGAACAAGGGTCATCCAAAGAAAACTAAAAAACACAAAGGCACACCAAACAACATGTCATAGGAGATCACATCATGTGCAATAAAAACATATAAAACACACACAAAGGATACTACACATGCAAGTTGATCTAAAGCAAATTGTTTGCATCCCAATCTTTCTCATCGTAAATGGAAAGTGGAAAATATGCTAAAGCGACTAAAAAAAGTGTCATACAAGGATTAGTTCTGGGTTCAACATGTGATGAATCACACTCATCAAGAGGACCATCATTGTTGCTCCCATTTAAGTTCATTAATTTTGAAAACATAAGAGAAAGTTCATTATGATCATCTTTTTGTTCTTTTATCTTATCTTCTTCTTCTTCAAAATCCAAGTTTATTACAATAGGTGGCCTACATATGATATCATCCATATGTATATTTTTCATTCCTTTCTTAGGTTAGGATAAATAAGGTCAATTTCATGTTTTGGCGAGGGTGGTAGAGTGGATTTAGGTAATGATGAGGATGGGTGAGTGGGAGGTAATTCATTAGAGTTGGTTCAGATGGGTGGTTGGTCATTAGGTAAGGTTTGATTCTTTTCAACAAGTTGGCGAGCTATGACATGACACCTACACTTATGCTCCTTCGCACTTCTATTTCTTCTTGCATGAGTTTTAGCTTTTGAGGTATTCCACAATGTAACATTCCCAACTAGATTTTCACCAATAAATAAAAAATTGACATTATGAATATTAAAATTTATGACACAAATTCCATAGCTATTTCCATTTAGCAATTTTATGTCCATAAATAAACAAATAAATCTAAAATATATATATTTATTTCCAAATGTCAATATTCAATACAAGTTTGACTTGGCATTCAATGTCACAAAGTCAATTTTCATTTACATTATTCTCATCCTTTTACATCAATTTCTTCTTTTACATCAATGATACAAATACATAATAGAATTTTGATATGATTCCTTTATGACAACTCACCTTCATTGGTGGACGAGAACATGGTTGAGGCGCTTTTCCACCCAACCACAAAGCATTGCTTCCTCGGAATTCTTTAATCAATCGAAGAATACCCGACCCTACATAGAACACTTAGCAAGATATATAGTTTTAATGTGGAATCTGTGTGTGCCTAACTACACATGCATTTCTATCTACTGTTAGAATACGCAAGCTCCATGTTAGGTAAACAAATACATCAGAAAGAGGACAAATATTAATAGTCTATTCCGTAGACAAATTAAAAAAATGATTGCAAAGCTTGGCCAAGATCATGCTACATCAAATACAACTATGGTTAAATTTGGAAAAGCAAATCTACACTCTCTAGAATCCATTCTCGAAAGAAAAGCTCATCATATCAAAGGGGTATCCCTCCCTTTTAGACCATCTATTAGCATCATATTCTATTATGCTACAATCTACCATTGAATTCATGTATCATTCCATTTCATTATTTGACCACAAATAAGTCATTTAAAATGGGTATAACCATTCATTTATTCATCACACATCTTTCTTTCTATGTATTGCAAAGCCATACTATTATATCTCTACAGTTCTTTCCTTTGTAATCAAAATTTAACTATCTTACTCAAAATATTAATCAAGATAAATTAGAAGGTATTATGCATGTATGTGCATGTGCATAAATGAAGTATTTATGCATGTACACATATATATCTATAAGTGAACATAGTTGGAAAATGTGTATACATTCTAAATAGAAAAGGAAAATCTACCTTACATATAGGAAGTCCATATTCATAAAAGATAAACATTAACTTGTTCAAATGTTACATTTAATATTTCAATGACATCTAGTTCCTTTTGAAATTCAAATAAAATATTTATTCCACAAATATTTGTCTAACACAATTGATCTATATCATCCATAGTAATAATTACCGAAGAAATATCATTTCATATAGAAAAGAAGAATCCCTTCAATCAATTTCACTTTAGATTCTAAGTTTGTTTATTTCTGGTCAATTATGTCCATCTATTGTTTAGTTTGGAATTACCATTGTAATATTTTCATAAAAGAACATTAGTATATTGAAAATAAATATAAATTATTTATTCCATCAAGATGAGATTTCACAAAAGGGTGGTTGATAGGCATGTTATCATGAAGTTGATAACTTGCTATTGATTTTTCTATAGATTCTTCATTTTATTTGATATTAACTAAGCCTCGATTCGGCCTTCAACATTATGAAAACGCCCTTCAAAAATACTTATAAAGAACAAAGTGAGTCGTTCTTCGACCTTGGTTAAAGCACTGAACTAAATCAACAGTGAAATTAAGTATACATATATACATACATACATACATACATACATACATACATACATACATACATACATACATACATACATACATACATACATACATATACGCATGCATAAAACATTCACATGATGAATCGTAGGGTTCTATAGACTCGCAGCCAGAGATGGCTGATTACTATTTCCACATAATACACTAACATTTTAGCATGCATCAAATGATGGCATGTTTGTTCTGAGAGAGTTTTTCACCAAATGATAACATCATTCGGCCAAGGTTTCCATAGAATGATAAATTCATTCTTCACATACTATTTTTATAGAGTGTAATGAAATGCACACATTAAAATAACAGTGATAATCTTAGCTCGACCATGCATTAACAAGACTCGTTATCACCAAAGCTTACCACCAAAAATGATGGGGTGAAATATGTGAACAATGCTTGTCATTCACTACTTGGCAATATCAAGCGATACGAATCACTCAACCATTTAGGCTCAGTGCCCATAGGGTGACATAGACACAATATACGTTGATCACCATAGGGTGTCGTGCAACCAATGCATAATTATAGAAATATTTGATAAAAGAAATTTATTAACACTAGTCAGGCCAAATGAACTCAACCTACAAAAAGACGAGCAAATGGGTGAATCCTGTTTGGAGATCTAGCTAATACCCATGCATGCAAAGCATAACAAAATACAAGCTCACTATGGTGTCTTTGACCCCAACAAAGCTAACATGATTCAACATAAGTCTTCTAACAAAGACATTTCACAAAAATACTAGACCACAAAATGCATAACATAGCCTCAAAATAACTAATACAAAAAAGTATATTTTTGATTTCAAGGAAACATCAGTGGGGATTCAAATTACCTCACTTTTCCACGTTTCTGGTGATTCTTCTAATGGTTTTTTGGTAACAAATTTTCAACCCCTGTGCTTTTTCCTCCTCTATTGATTCTCCTTTCAATCTTCCCCTATTTTCTTGTTAAATTCTTTGCATAATTTTTCCCTCCTAACCACGAATATCTCCTTACTAAATTTATAGATAGTGGTCTTAAATTCTCCTGTCTCCATATTCTTTACTTGGTCACCCACTTTCTCCTCTTCCTGAGTGTTGATTGTAGCTTTTTTGATATGAGAGGGTTCAACCCCTATCCCATTCATTATGGGAGTTATAGATTTTAACCACAATTTCATTATTTTTCAAGAAAAATAAAAATAAACCTAAGATAAAACATTTACATATATGCATATATATATATATTTATATAGTCGTATGCATATATATATACATTTATATATGTTTTTACCCACGTAAGATAATATTCATATATACATATTTTCAAGATAAATTTTCAAACATACATTTTTATTTTATTCGTCTCATTTCCTCATACAAAATATATTTTTAATTTCATCAATAAGAACAACAATGCAATCGTTTTTCATATGATAATTGTATTTGATGGAATGAGTTTTCAATTTCATTAAATATCAATTTCGAAACAGACAGGGTAAGAAAAGAATGTATTAATTTGTTCCTTTCACTAATTATAGTTCTCACACCAAATATAATGATATTTATCAACTTTCAAACATATGCAAATGTGATGGTCTACTGTGGTGTGTGAGATTCCAAATTCCATTCTTACTTACTGTGGTCATCCCACTAAGTGTTCCTACCTGAATCAAGTTCTCATTCTTCAACCTGCTCTTGTACACACATTCTTACACTTGCCCCTTATCAGTAACCTTTAACTAATAATCTTATGGAATAATTTTCTTAAATCACAAAATTGCATGATATACATTTTCAATTTCGTCATTGCATTTTATCAAATCCATAAATAAAAATGATAAATTCCATTTTTGAAATATTTCAAATTTCTTAACATTATTAAATGCAAGCAATGAAATGAAGATATGTCATCCTTCCCCACTAGAAAGAGACATCATTTTGATGCCTAATCAAACAAAAAAATTTCACCTATGTTCATCAGATCATACTGTTTTCAAGCCAAAACATCATAGCATATCAATCTAAAATATTAGGTAACAGTATAAAGACAATCATCAACAGTCTATCTAAGAAAGAAAATGATGGAAGGAGCATTTTATTTCCTTTGCATCCTCCCATGTAGCATTTTCCTCAAGATACTAATCCCATTAGACCTTATATTGAAGAATGTCTTTGTTTTGCAACTTGACGTTGCATCTATCCAAAATTCTAATGGGCTCTACTAGCACCACTCTTGGATCCTCCATCTATAAATAATGCCAATCAAGTATATGAGATACATCTAGGTGGTACAACTTAATCAAAGAAATATGAGACACATTATGGAGTCGAGCTAGAGCAAGGGGTACAAAGAAAGTTTGTATGCAACTAGGTTGATTACTTCCAACACATCAAATGGGCCCACATATCTTGGAGCCAGCTTGGATGATTTCCCAAAGGTAATAGAGCTCTTATGCGACTTGACTCTTAAAAATACCTTGTCCTCAACTGCAAATTGTCTAAAGGTTCTATTCTTGTAGGCATAGCTCTTTTGTCTATCTGTTGCCTCCTTCAGTCTACTCTTGATAAGCTTCATCTACTCTTCCATCTCTTTTAGCATTTCAAGACCCGCTATGATCTTATCTTCCAATATGTCCCAATTTATGTGAGTACAAAACTTTCTCCCACACAGAGCCTCAAAAGGTGCCATACCTAAGGATACATGATGGGATTTGTTATAAGAAAATTCTACCAGTGGTAGATACTCTTCCCATTTATACTGATGATCCATATAGTACATCTAAAGGAAATCTTCTACAACCTGATTCACTCTCTTGGTTTGATCATTAGTCTGAGGATGGTAGGTTGAATTGAATTTTAACTTAGTCCCTAATGCTACATTCAAAGTTGTCCAGAACCTTGATGTCATCCATGTATCTCTATCGAATATAATGGTATCTGACACTTTGTGTAAACAAAAGATCTCTTGTACAAATTTCTTGGCCAAGGTCAATGATCCATCCTTAAGGTTCCCTAGGATAAAATGTGCCACCTTAGTCAACTTATCGACTACTACCAAAATGAAATAATTCTTGTTCTTGCTTAAATGTAACCCCTGTACAAAGTCCATGTTGATCACTTACCATTTATACTTGAGCATATCATGAGGATAAAGGAGCCCTGTTGAATGCACGTGCTCAACCTTGACTCACTGACACTCCAAGCATCTGGCTACATATTCTGCTACATCAACCTTCCTGAGTTTTAGCCAAAAGTACAAGGTTTTTAATTATGCAATCATCTTTGTAACTTTGGGGTGTCCAAAATATGGTGTATTGTGGAATTCTTCTAGGACTAGCTTTCTAAGCTCTCTAAAATTTGGAATATACATACCCATCACATCTTTAAGATATTAACACTTGATCCTTCCAGACCCATCGGGACTTACTTAACCGAATGACTCTCCTGTCTTTTTCAATCCTCCCCTTACATGCCCACCAAATGCTATTCCCCACTGCTTCCCAAACTTGATCCTCGATATCGGCTGCATTCTCCTCCTTACCAAGAGAATCAACCACCCTGATTTTTACTCTCTTTTATATACTTGATTCCAAGTCATACTCGCTAAGGAATTTGCTCACCTCCTTTCGGCCTATATTGAGGCTTGGCTGCATGGAAATGTACTTAACCCAAATGGATCCATTTTGGAGCTCAAATGGGGATTTCAAAAAGATGCAATGTCTCCCACAACTGCAAGGTATGTGCTAAGTGAGCTAAGTAACTCTAGGTTGTGTGGCACATAATTTACTTCATGTTATTTTAGCTTCCTAAACTCATATGCCACCACTTGTCCCTCTTACATTAACACTGCTCCTACTCTGTCTCCTGAAGCATTCGTGATCACTGAGAATTGACCATTGGGATCTGGAATAATTAGCGCTGGTACTACTATGAGTTTCTCCTTTAGGAGTTGGAAAGCTTGTTCACATTTTTTAGTCTACTCAAATCTCTTACCTTTCTTTTGAAGAGATGTTATTGGGGCTACAATTTTATAAAACCCTTAAAAAAAATTTCTTTAATATCCAGCAAGGCCCACAAAACTTCACACCTCTTTCACATTCTAAGGTGCCAACCATTCTACAATTGCTTTTATCTTCTCAAGATTGAAAAAGAATCCCTCAACTGAGATAATGTGGCCTATGCAATGCACCCTATCCTAATAGAACAAGCACTTGGATAGCTTTCCAAAAAGCTTATTTTCCCTCAGATGTTGTAAGACTATCCTCAAGTGTTGATCGTGTTCCTCCATAGAATTTGAATAAACCAAAATATCATCAATAAAGATTAGGACAAAATAATCCAAACAGTCCTGGAACACACTGTTCATAAGATTCATGAAATTTGTAGGCACATTGGTTAACCCAAAGGGTTCAACAGTGAACTCATAATATCCATACTGAGTTTAGAAAGTTGTCTTTGGAATATCCTCTTCCTTTATTCTCAACTATTGATAGCCAAATTTAAGATCTATTTTTGAGAATATTGTCACTCCCTTCATTTGATCAAATGATTCATTAATTGTGGGTGGTAGGGTGAGCGACTTGCCACATTGGAGGTGGCAAGTTCGTCTTGGGGTGGAAGGTGACAAGGGGATGGTGATGTGGATAGGTGTATACAAGGCCACGTTGGAAATCTACATGGGCTATCTCATTTTTGATAGCAAGGATGGTAATTATTACCAACATTTATATTTGTGTAAGGCAAGGCTTCGGTGGGTATGTGTGCGCGGTTAAGTCACATCGGGGTGGCATGATTGCACCATATATTTTTTTCACTCACTCAATTGACAGTGGTATGCATGTCTCTGATAAATTTGAGGTGACAAGTTATACAACATAATAACATTTGGAGGCAACATTTGGGTTATTTGCTCGGTCGGTAATGTAGAGTTTTCATTCTGTATTTCTTGCCATGGGTGCTTTGTGAAGTGCAGCTTGGGATGGAGGAAAGGTCGAAGTTTGTTGCGGAAATGGTGATTTAGACGGTGGTGTGCTTTGGTTTGAACACTCTGATCTCCCTGGACATGAAGGGCCACCAAAATTCTTTCAGACGGATCATAGACCAACGTCTAAAGTGAATTTTGCTTAACATTGATCTGCTGATTGTGGTGGTCGTGAAAATGATTTTAGGGAAAGGGCACCTTGAAGAAAAGGAATTCCTTAGGAAAAATGTGCACATTGCTCCTTGTTTTTTGGCCTTGGTCTTGGATAGTCAAACCTCGAAGACAGATGCGAAGGCACTAATGAGGAAGCTATTTAAGAAGAGCTCGCTGGGTGGTTTGGACAATGCCTTAAAGGAAACCTTTCTCAACAAAGGCATCCCTCAACCCTAGGATATAGATTTGATTCGATCTCAAGGTGAAGTGGTGAAGCTCTACCCATTCTTTTTGGACCTAAAGGAGATGGCATTAGTGAAGCATCAAATGGTGGTGGAAGTGGTGGTTGGCTTCTTGAAAAAAGTGTTTCAACTAGTTGAGGTAAAGGAGTTCGGGTGGGTCATGGAATGCAACCAATTTTCTAGGGAAAATGGCTTCAATTAAGGGTTGTTGATTAGGTTTTTTGTTTTCCTATGTAAGCTTGTAGAGTCTGGTCTGGATCTAGTTAGGTCTTCTGGTGTCTGTGAACATGGCTAGAGCCACTTATGTTAAAGAAAATGGTGGGCGTATAGTAGGTTGGTTGTAACTTTTTGGCTACTGTATGGGTGTTTGGAAATGGTGGTGTTGTTTCGAGCTGGGTGGGGATTGAGAAGACCCCAATTTTGTCTCTAAAATTTCTTGTTGAGTAGATGATTGTAATCCTTTCATTTTGGAAATATAAACCTCTCTTACAAAGCAAAAAAAAATTTAATTCATTGATCCTTGGAAGAGGGTAGCAATTCTTGATGGTTGCCTTGTTCAACATCCAATAATTAATACAAAGGCACAAGGTTCCATCCTTCTTTTTCATGAAGATAATTAGTGCTCCTCACAGTGATACATTGGGCCTAATAAGCCCCTTACATAATAGTTCTAGTAACTAGGCTTTCAATTCATAAAGCTCTGTGGTGGTCATCTTGTACAAAGTCTTAGATTGAGGTTTGATTCCTGGAGCTAGGTCAATGGAGAAATTAAATTCTTGCTTCAGAGGCATCTCGATGAGATCTTCAAGAAACACATCTCAAAATTCCCTAAGAATTGGATAGTCATTAGGGTATGGTTTCTCATTTTTGGGTTCACTGACATGCAAAACATATATGACACAACCCTTTCTCTAAGCTATTTTGAGTTGCATAGTTGAGATCTACCTAAGCTCCATGGGTCTTTGTACCCATGTATCTCAATCAAGTACCCATAGTCATCCAAACAACTCACCATCTTATCCTCACAATTTACAATAGCCTTGTGCTCAATCAACTAGTTGATTCCCAATATTACATCATAGGACCCTAATGGTGCAACATAAATGTTAACTTGGGTCAGGAAGTTGGGAAGCTCCAACTCGTTGCAAAAGAAACATTCATCTACTTCCCACTCTACTCAATTCCCATACTAAATAGACCATGAATTTTCCAAATATCCAAGTTGAATGGGTAGCTTCGAAATCATTTTAAGATCTATGAAAGACTCAATAGCTCCAATATCTATCAAAATAGAAATGATTCAACCATAGAGCTTACCTGTCAATTGTATTGGAGAAGCCTAGTCTTTGCTTGCCTGTTATCCATCGCTACAGGGATCTTGTGTTGGGGGGTCTACTAATTGCTTCCTTCCTTCCGCGACTTTAACCTCTGAGGGTAGTTAGATGCATAATGGTCTCCCCCACAAGTATAACACCCGTCACACAGTCCTTTTCGATTCCCATACCTATCTTCTTTTGAGTGCCCCTAGGTACTATTATAGGTGTTATTTCCCTTGTTGGCCCTTTTATTCCTTCTACCTTGGTTGCATTCTTCCCTTTTTGGAGGGTCGCCTTCCCTTTTCAAATTTCTAATCTGATGGGACTTATCTCCATTATTTCCATCACCCTTATGAAACCTTTCATTTTTGAACCGAGGCTTGGAGTCTAAACCCTTGCAAAGACTTAACAACTGTTGCAGCTTCTATTCTTGCTTAATGGCCTTCTCAAAATCTTCTACCATCATAAGAGGATTGTGAAGGTCCACTTTAGCTCCAATGTGGGGTCTTAATCCTAATATAAACTTTCAAATCTGAAAATGCTCATTGGATTAATACTGTGGCACATACTTGAGCAAGTCGAAAAAAATTTCCTAGTTCTGAACTACTGTTAGGCAACCTTGGGTCAGATTCTGAAATCTAGTCATCTTCTTGTCAAATAAAAGTTGTGGTAGCCACCTCTTTCTAAAATATTGGAGGAAAATATCCCAAGTGATCTTCTCTTGTGGAATTCTCCCATTTTCCTTCTCATTGTCCCACCAAGTAGTTGCCTCTCCAGACAATTGATATGCAACCCAAGCAACCTTGGTTTGGTCAAACAGGTTGTGAAGCCTGAAATATTTTTTCATCTTTGTGATCTAGGCCTCAGCCCCATCTTCGATGCCCTTGCCATCAATTTTTGATGGTGATACCTTCTTAAGCTCTTTCCCTATTTCTTCCTCAATCTCGCCTCAATTGTGATTCCCTTCTCCTTGGTCAAGTACCTCATTATTGAGATTTCGATCTTCTCGCACCCCTCGAACCTCTTGTTCCAAATGGTCCATTCAAGATTCTTGTCGGTTCAAGAATTCTAGGATTTGGTCTAGCCTCTTGCTTGGCCCTTTGTCCTATCTGCTATCGCCTACATCTTGTCTAGTGGTCACCATAGTTACTCAGACTTGACCTACATCACAACCATGTTTAGCATTTCAAGAACAAGGTTTTTTTACATTTATACTACTGCATCTATAAAATACAATGCACAAAACATGCAATCTAAAAGAGATATACATGTTTATTCACATCAAGACAAGCCTTCAAGCTTCATGTCTTTGAACAACAAAAATACTTTCTTTATTTATATTAAGTTTGGATTTACACTGATCCTTATTTACAAAAAAAATTCCACTCTAAGCAGTTCCCTCATTATCGGAAAGAGGACATTCTTCTAGATCCTCGTCTGAATGTACATCTTCCCTCTTGGGTGAGGCAAGACATGCGTGCAGGAACTCCTTCTCCTCCTTAGTCAAAAGAGGCACATTAGGTCCACATCCTATGGGACAATCTCTAAATGCAAAGGGTTTCTTAGTCTTAGGATTTCATTTGGTATCCTCTATATTTTTTCCTCTCTCCAACTTGAGTCATGTGAGGGTGTGTGCTAGAGTTTCTTCATCAGGAATATCAGGTTGGTCTTTAGGTTTGGGATTCTCCTCAATAACGATATGCTTTTTTGTAGCCCTATTGGTTTTTCCCTTAGTTCTTCCTGACTTGGACCTTCCCATTTCCTGCAACCAATTCAAATTTGGTCATTCTCTAGGTATCTCAAATCTAGTTAACAGTCTACTATTCCCTAGTTTAACTGTCATGGGCTCATAGGTTTAGAGATAAACCTTGAGCCTTGATACCAAATCTAACATGCCCAACTAGATTTTCACCAATAAATAAAAAAATAACATTATGAATATTAAAATTTATGACACAAATTCTATAGCTATTTCCATTTAGCAATTTTATGTCCATAAATAAACAAATAAATCTAAAATATATATATTCATTTCCAAATGTCAATAGTCAATACAAGTTTGACTTGGAATTCAATGTGACAAAGTCAATTTTCATTTACATCATTCTTATCCTTTTACATCAATTTCTTCTTTTACATAAATGATACAAATACATAATAGAATTATGATATGATTCATTTATAATAGTTCACCTCCACTAGTGGACTAGAAGATGGTTGAGGTGTTTTTCCACCCAACCACAAAGCAATGCTTCCTTGGAATTCTTCAGTTAGTTGAAGAATACATGACCCTGCATAGAACACTTAGCAAGAGATACAGTTTGCAAGGTGGAATCTGTGTGTTCCTAACTAAATGCATTTATATCTACTGTTAGAATAAGAAAGTTCCATGTTAGGTGAACAAATGCATTAGAGAGAGGATAAATATTAACAATTTGTCCCATAGATATATATAAAAAATGGCTACAAAGCTTGGCCAAGCTCATGCGACATAAAATGTAACTTTGGTTAGATTTGGAGAAGCAAATCTACACTCTTTGGCACCCATTCTTCGAAGAAAATCTCATTATATCAAAGGGTATCCCTCCCTTTTAGACCATCTATTAGCATCATATTCTAGTGTGCTACAATCTACCATTGAATTCATGTATCATTCCATTTCATTATTTGACCACAAATAAGTCATTTAAAATAGGTATAACCATTCGTTTATTCATCATATGTCTTTCTTTCTACATATTGCAAATCCATAGTGTTCTATCTCTACAATTCTTTCCTTTGCAATCAAAATTTAACAATATTACTCAAAAGATTAATCAAGATGAATCAAAAGGTATTCCACATGTATGTGCATGTGCATAAATGAAGCATTTATGCATGTACTCATATATGCCTATAAGTGAGCATAGTTGAAAAATGTGTATACATTTTGAATAGAATTGGAAAATCTACCTTACATACATGAAATCCATATTCAAAAAAGATAAACATCAACTTGTTCAAATGCTCCATTTAAAATTTCAATGACATCTAGTATCTTTTGAAATTCAAATAAAATATTTATTTCACATAAATTTTTCTAACATGATTGATCTATATTATCCATAATAATCATTAATAGAGAAATATCATTTCATACAGAAAAGAAGAATCCCCTCAATCAATTTCAATTCAAATTCTAGGTTTGTTTATTTATGGTCAATCATGTCCATCTATTGTTTAATTTGGAATTACCATTGTAATATTTTCATAAAATAACATCAGTATATTGAAAATAAATATAAATGCTCTATTCCATCAAGATGAGATTTCACCAAAGGGTGGTCGATAGGCATGTTATCATGAAGTTGATAACATGCTATTGATTTTTCTATAGATTCTTCATTTTATTCGATAGTAACTAAGCCTCAGTTCGGCCTTCAACATTATGAAAACACCCTTCAAAAATACTTATAAAGAACATAGTGAGTCGTTCTTTGACCCTGGTTAAAGCACTAAAATGAATCAACAATGATATATATATACACACACACACACACACATGCATCAAACATTCACATGATGAATCATAGGGTTACATAGACCCATATTCAAAGATGGCCAATTACTATTTCCACATAATACACTAACATTTTAGCATGTATCGAATGATGGCATGTTCTTTCTAAGAGATTTTTTCACCAAATGATAACATCGGTCATCCAAGGTTTCTATAGAACGATAACTTTGTTCTTCACAAACTATCTTTATAGAGTGTAATGAAATGCACACATCAAAATAACAATGACAATATTAGCTCGACCATGCATTAGCATGGCTCTTTATTGCCACATCTTACCACCCAAAATGGTGGGGCGACATATGTGAACAATGCATGCCATTCACTGCTTGGCAATATCAAGCGATATGAATCACTTAGCCATTTAGGCTTGGTGCCCACAGAGTGACATAAACACAATATACACTAATCACTATAGGGTGTCGTGAAACCAATGCATCATTACACAAAGATTTAATAAAAGAAATTTATTAACACCAGCCGGGCTGAACGACCTCACCTACAAAAAAATGAGCAAACAGGTGAATCTCGTTTGGGGATCTAACTGATACCCATGCATACAAAGCATAACAAAATACAAGCTCACTATGGTGGCTTCGGACCCAATGGAGCTAACATGATTCAACATAGTCATCTAATAGAGGCATTTCACAAAAATACTAGACCACAAAATGCATAACATAGCCTCAAAATAATGCATACGAAAAAGTATGTTTTCGATTTCAGGGCGGGGATTCAAATTACCTCACTTTTCTACATTTTTGGTGATTTTTCTGATGGATTTTCAGCAACAAATTTTCAACCTCTGTGCTTTTTCCTCCTCTGTCAATTCTCCTTTCAATCTTCCCCTATTTTCTTGCTAAATTCTCTACTTAATGTTATCTCCTAGAAATGCACCCTATGCAAAGTTATGAAAACTAAGCTTTTTAGAGAAACATGGGATCATTTCAAGGTTGTAGGTCACCTAAATTTGAAATGAACCTCTAGATAAGGCCGACTCCTAGCTGGTAATATCACCTAACTATTGAATTGATGGAAAAGGGGAAGGATATGGTACTTGAAATGAAACCTAACTCTATGGTGATACACCAAGAATGATTTTAGAACCCTGTAAAGCTGCTATTACACAAAGTTTTCAAACAATAGTAAGCTTAGTATGCACAACTCAAAAAACTCATATGCCTTGCATAAATATTTCATGAGAAGATTTTAAATACACTCCATTCAAGAAGGAAAAGTGAATTTTCACAGCTTGAATTACTTGCAAGGAAAATACAACTCACAACCTGCAGACATATATTTTTGTACAAAGGTGATGCAAATGAGACACCCAAACAAGGAATATAATCACATGTAAAGGTCTCAATCATCAAGATTCACACAATACCATAGAAGATGAGAAGGAAAAATACTTATTGTTATTATCCTCCAAAGTGTAAATTGCTTTACATGATTGGAAATGAGTTACAAAATTCTGCAAAAAATCTGAGAAAGGACAGTTCAAGTCACTAACTCTGAAAAAAAATGCATCTATATAATCATCTCTCAAATGAATTACAAAATTTATATTCTTCCACCCCCAACCAATTCCATCAAAATAGCTTTTAGAAACTTCTTGGGTCAGATGCCCCAATAAAGCCTAAAATATAGGCCTCAAACTCCCTTCAAATTAACTCCAATCATGTTGAAAAGATCAACCTTGGTCAAGTCCATCAAGAAAGCATGCAAAACCTCCTCCTACATACCCTCCAAAGCTTTTAATTTCAGTCAAAACAACTCCTAAAACTTTGGCAAATGTTTGCAAAATAACCTCAACCTCCCTAGATACCCTCCTTATCATAAATAGAAGTATATCATATACTTCTTCTCAATCGAATGACTTAGTAATATGAGCATATGTTTCTATTTTGCATTTTAAAGAAAAATAATGACTTACAATAAGTGATTTATAAAATATCACCTATTTAAGCATTTTATAAAATAATGCAAAAAATAAAAACCACCTTCATGTATGGTCATTGACAAAGTCAAAACAAGAGTTTTTGCTAAGTCATAAACATTAAAAAGGACTAAGATACGTAAGGAATTATATTTACCTAAGGCATAAAACACCTCACCTTGGTCACGGGGTCAAGTATTAGTTGATTTGTTTCTTTTAAATAAAAGGCATAAAATTCCATTTGATTTTGGTCAGCACACCTAGGGTTCCAAACCCTAAAGAAAACATAGACAAACAATGAAAATATGTTTCATTTTATTTATCAAAGCTTCCTAAAGAAGATGAAGTCACTGCCATGAGGGTTCGAGTTGAGCTTTTATGGAGGATTTCTAGAGATTGTAGGGCATCCCTTATTCATTTATGACAAACATGTGGCTCCCAGATACTTTGGTAAGCATTCGATGAAATTATCTTGCTACTTCATTACATTTTCTAAAGAGAACCTGCTTAAGTTTGAGACAATTTACAAAAAAATTAATACATTTCATTGTTCTTGTTTTCGTCTATTATTTCCATGCAATTTTTGTACATTACTATGCACCTTTCTTGAAGATTTCATGCAGTTTGTGAACAATAATGGTGATATTGGCCGCTGTCATACATTGCCTATTGATTTTTTATTTTTTTTTACACTAGTGACTTTTTTTTTTCTACATGGTTGTGTGTTTGCATTTCATTGACTCGGCCTGCAGTGTCATAATCCTCCTCACTATAATATGACTTGTGCAAGATTATAATATGAATGAGATTCCATGAGAGATTGAAAGACCTTAATTTGTAGCACTATCCTTGTTTGATCCCCACTGAATATAGCTCATTTATGTTGAAAACCCTAGCTCGAGGGTTTATCTTTCTGCATTTTACAGATTAGAAAAGGAACCCATATGGGTTTGATGGCCGCCATGAGTTTTAATGTTCTAGGCTCTTTTGTTTTTGCTTCTTTTATTAGAACTCACGAGGGTTTCTATATATCACCCAAATTCCTCCTATAGCTTTTGGTAAACAAAGATTCATGCAATGGGCTTGTCTCCCTCAAAATGATGAATCACCTGGATATGTGAATGATTATTTAATTCACAAGTTGGTGTTTTCCTTTATTGCCAGGCACTTATAGTGTTGAAACACCTAATCCTTTGAATTCCTTAAGAGCAGACCGTATAACTATAGTTGCATTGTTTTTTGCTTGCTTCTTATTATTATGATTGAAAGGCACCTTAATGCTCTTCAAGACATCCATGATTTATATCTTCTCCAAGTTGACTGTAGTCATTTTCTTGAACTCATTGCAATTTTATTAAATGACACTTTGTAACAATTTGCATGCCCTGTTATGCTCTTTAGATTGCAAAAACTGTCCCATTTAGGACAACTCATTTAAGATAGCATTAACCCGTGTATTGATTCTGAAGAACTCATTTCTTTACATTTTTCATTTCTCACTGAGAGAAATGAAGGAAAATCCCACCTCGATGCATAGTTTCAATATGGTGATAAGATCTTGCAGGATCTGAGCATTATTCTTTAGATTCTTTTGTCCACAGGTTGTGGGTTTCTTAACTTATGTCGCTCACTATTTCTTTTCACAGTCCCCTGTACCTCTATATTGTGACTCTTAAGCTTTAGATCTTTAATTACCATGAAAGTCATGTCACCATTAAGCTGACCCATCACTTAGTCCTCTATCATCTTTATATCATGTCTCTGCCATAGAGCCTTCATTATTCTAGACTGTCTTCAACAATATCTTAATCAATCACAAAAAGAAGTACAAAGAGAGCATTTATTTCATAGGTGATGAGATATCTTGAACATGGGTTAATGCTTTAATATGACTATGATGGCATTTAATATGTGACTATGAAAGATTTTGTAAGTTTTCTTCTAGTCTAGCTTCTTTCTTTCCTAGACCATATCAACATTGCATTCTACTGTTCATTACAGTCCATGTCAATGTTTACTCCATCTTAATATAGTCTTTCATGCTTTGTCAATTATCGTTTCAAACTCTGCCATTTGCTCATGACCACAAAACAGACACAAACTATCATACTTGTCATACTTTGACTGATATGAGCTTCCCAGATCTGCTGCATAATTGTATGATTTTGAATAACATTTTATGCATATTGATAACAACATTCCATTTTCCTGATGTTTAAATACTATTCTTTTACATGGCAGAGTAGTCAGTGACTCTGATATAGAAGCATCTTTCTAATGACACTGTTCTAATTATTTGGCCAACATGATTCATATTTTGTCATGATGATCTTTAGTTGTTCTATGTATAATAATCATTATCCTATCACTATCCTCTTTAAATTCACTTTCAAGTCTGAGATATGTCTTCAATCTTTGATAGAATTTCAATGAGCAAAAATTGTTATCTTTCTACATTAAATGCACTGAAATGCACCATTGAAAATTGTGCATATATAATGAGCTGGGCTCAACCCTTGTGGGAGCCACATTTATCCCACTCATATGATTAGAGGTTATTTACACCTGTTTTTGCACATAAAACAAATAAGTTAGGAAAAATACATACTTTGATGTGATATCTCGATGATTTCAGTGTGTATGTTAACCAGATGATTTTCCTAGACATCTAAGGCATTGATTGATCTTTAATACACATGAAGATGAATTAATGCATGCATAGGTGAATGATATAAATGATCATGTATGGTTATGATCCTTCATTTCTTAGAGTACAACTCTAATACATTGCTTGACAAATGCAGGAACATGAGCGCAAGGAAATTAGGAAGGACAAGCAACAAGGACAACACCAAAGCGAGACAAGCATTAACCAGTCATTCAGGAAATGACTGGTCACCCCTCTTACATGTACATTTATTTTCCTTTATTTATTCATGTATTAATTTGTCTTTATTTGTATCAAGGAAAAGTCAGTCTCACGGCTTGCTGTGTGAGACACATGTACTTAATTACATTCAATAAAGATTACATTTTCAAAAAGATTGTAAAATCTTTTGTCTCATTCACTTGTATGAATGTAATACTTTTTGTATTCTTGTAATCTTGTAAAGTTGTTTCATTTGTATAACTGAATGTTACAAGGTTAAAAAATGTACCATTTTCTTTCTTCTTTCTCAATGGGCTCTACCTGATTGAGCCATGGGTGAAAATCTGGTAACACTTAATTTTTCCCTCCTAAACATGAATATATCCTTACTAAATTTAGAGATAGTGGTCTTAAATTTTCTTGTCTCCATATTCTTTACCCGACTTTCCACTTTCTCCTCTTCCTAAACGTTGACTGTAGCTTTTTCGATATGAGAGGGGTTAGCCCCTATCCCATTCAATATGGGAGTTACAAATTTTAATCATGATTTCATTATTTTTATAGAAAAATAAAATTAAACCTAAGATAAAAAAATTTATATTTATATATATATATGATTTTACCCACATAAGATAATATTCATATATACGTATTTTTGAGATATATTTTCAAACATACATGTTTATTTTATTCATCTCATTCATCAAAAAGAACAACAATGCAATTTTTTTTCATATGATAATTGTATTTGATGGAATGAGTTTTCAATTTCATTAAATATCAATTTTGAAGCAGATAGGGTAAGGCAAGAATGCACTAATTCATTCATTTCACTAATTATAATTCTCACACCAAATATAATGATATTTATCAACTTTCAAACATATGTAGATGTCATGGTCTACTATGGTGTGTGAGATTCTAGATTCCATTCTTGCTTACCGTGATCATTCAACTAAGCATTCCTACCTCAATCAAGTTCTCTTCCTTCAACCTGCTCCTACACACACATTCTTACACTTTCCCACTTATCAATAACCTTTATTCGATAATCTTATGGAATAATTTTCCTAAATCACAAAATTGCATGATATCCATTTTCAATTTTGTCATTGCATTTTATCAAATCCATAAATAAAAATGATAAATTCCATTTTTAAAATATTTCAATTTTCTCAACATTATTAAATGCAAGAAATGAAATCAAGATATGGCACCCAACATGGGTCTCTTTTCTTCCTTTTGAGGAGGAATTGAAGGGACCACCATGGGTTGGGATATTATTGTGTTCTTGGGTATATAAACTTGTTTTTCTTTTGTAGTGAAAAATTTGATTATACAATTATCCCTTGGTCTCTTATATGATAGTGGAGGTGGAAGTGCAACATACATGTCAAGTGATTAAGGGAAGATACTTAGTTCAGACTTAGATTTCTCTATTACTTTTGGGCTAAGAGAAATATCCATGGAAGTCACAGTGGGTCAAGAAACCTTAGGTGGGATATTACAAAGAGATAACTCTACTCTATGCTCAGCTTCAAAATTTTGGTATGATATGAAAAACTGATCTTCACAAGGTTTTACAGGTTCAATAGGTGTAGGCCAAAAATAATCTAATGAAAATTTTCCATGAGAGTCTATAGGTTTAAAGCCATTATGATAAATTGTATGTATTTCATCTTAAGAGGGGAATTTTATGCACTTGTGGATAACCAATGGGACTACATTCATTGAGAGTAACCATGGGTAGCCCAACTTTAAATTAAATTGGTCCAACATCGGGATGATGGTGAATGAGACGCCCAACTATTTGGGTCCAACTTTTATTGAGAGAGTGGTTGAACCTATCATAGGGTGAACAAAACCATCATAATTTTTTAACCATGCTTTCAATTTTTCATAGTTGTGTTTGTAAAGTTCATGCACAAATAAGAATTATTCAGTGATCACATTCTCTAAACAAACAAGATCAATAAGTATTCCTCTTGTGGATTTTCATTAATTTGGTCAGTGATATAGAGAGGACCATTATATGTACGCATGGATGCATCAATATGTGTGAAAGAAATATCAGACAACAAATTGGTTTGATCCTTGCAAGGTTGAACTTCAATTCTATTTATCATGTTGGGGCAATCATCATCTTCATCATCATTATCACTATATTGCACAAAATTCGATGAATGAATTGGTAATGGGTTG
>VDFB02356508.1:0-24657 GCA_007258455.2 Sequoia sempervirens | reverse complement strand
ATAAGGAGTGGTATTAATGTTTGGCACTTTCGTGTCTAGTACTAAAAGCATTGAATAATGATATGAAATATGGGGTCTTAGAATTTGATTATGTTGGACATAAAAATGATAAATCCTAAATATAAAAATATAAGTTGCTCATATAGGAAATATGTTATTACACATTATAGAGGGAGTCCTGTAACATTATTCCAGTCATTGTTTCCCTAAGCTTTATTACAAGTGGATGTGATTTTACTAAGTTATGCACAAATTTATGAGTATGGTTTGGATTCTAATGATACTCCTTATAAGACACTATTGTATTCTATAGTGTATCATTTAAGATAGTGATATGTTAATGTTCACCTAAGTATATAAAAGTTGATAATCGAGAACACTCTAGGTAGAGATAACTAAAGAACCTTGTCCATAGTAATGTATTACCTTAGCATGTTGAATTGATTCGTTGGGTAAAATCAGATACCATTGTGATTTATTTATCTGCATGATTTTCCTTGGTTAAGTTAGTCCCTAGCCCTCTTATAAAAACTCTATGTCAAGACTGGGAATCCTAGAGAGGAATGCTTCATTACAGTTAAATAAGAAACTATGGTTAAGAAGAAAATTCCAAGGACTGATTAATAGTCCATTACCATGATTATTAGAAATGGTTATAGGACCATGACATGTGATATTTCTTCTATCGGTATTTACCTCATATAGGAATTCATTTAAGGGTTTCCACATTACGATATGATAATGGTCCAATATGTCAAGAACCAATACACATGTGACATCTAATATTATCAAACCATGTATATTATCACATTCTAATCCTAACTAGAACCTTATATTATAAACTATATGGTATTAACATCAATATACTAAATGTTGCACAATATCCTCAATTGTTAATGGAAAATAATCTAGGATGTTCAAATTGAATTAAGATCAATATTGGTGGGAGGTGAAGTGTGATATGGGTGACCTAGTCAAAAGATCCTCAATATAGACTTATTATAATATGAGCTTATTCGATCATATTCCTACCTACTATTAGGAATTAATATCTGAAGGGAATGTGTTATGTGAACTTGTTTGTAGGGCCTTTGATAGACCTACATGTGACTTTGAACCTTCTGGAAGCACAAATGTAGGTAGTCCTTGGGCAAAGGATGCCTCTACGACCTCAAGTCCATATGGGGGAGGGTTTAGGGGGGATAACTCCAAGGGTTGGGGTTCTTGATTGGTTTGACCTTCTCCCTTTAGTAGTCATTATTTTGAGGTAGAATGGGCACCAGATGGGTAGGAATGGGTTAAGAAAATCTAATATTGTGTATTTAATACATAATATGCTTTTATACAATAAGTGAAGATTGACTAAATTTTATAATGGCATTTAGGGTATGTGCAAGATCTCGATGGGCCAAAAAGTGGCAATATGATGGGTATGTGGCTGACAACCATT
The DNA here is from genome assembly GCA_007258455.2 of Sequoia sempervirens. NCBI lineage: Eukaryota > Viridiplantae > Streptophyta > Pinopsida > Cupressales > Cupressaceae > Sequoia > Sequoia sempervirens. The sequence continues at coordinate 23,207 of VDFB02356508.1, read as the reverse complement.
TTTTTACCCAAAATTGATTAAATGAAAAGGGTTTTTAAAGGAGATTCTCAAATTTCCACCAATATAAATTATGCTTTACTTTTGAATTTAATAAGTAATTATTATTTATTTTCATTTGAATTCATGACTAAAGTCCCAATTGATAGGCTGATTGAAAAAAGATCTATAACTTTCAAATACATCACATTTTGAATCCAAACAAGCATCACATTCTCCTATGCTACATACTATAGGATTAAAAAAAATAAAATTGAATTTCATTAAGTTTTAATTCAAGTTAAGGTGGTTAGACACGCGAAGTTTTACATTTTTAAAAGTTGTAATAAAAATCATAATTAATTATTTACTTAGGAAAAAATTACAAAAAAAATATGCATCAAATCGGAACATGAGTCCTCTAATTATATCTAAAATATTATCATTTTATTGTGGTTAGGGTGGTCAGATAGACACCTACTTCTTATTCTTTCCTTGAAATTTAAGTACTATTGAATTGAAATTTCAAATTTTCACCAAATAGATTTTAATTTTTTTAAACAAACCTAGTAGTTTAGAACTAGATTCAATTTGTTGCTAGATTCTATTCTTACATATTTTGAAATAATATAGATAACTTCTATTCAAATTTCTTACATGAAGTTTCCTAACCTCGATTTTTCTAAATTTTGCCACTTATGGGCCTATTTTTTCCATGATGATCCTGCACATACCCTTTAATTATACGTATATGATGGGAAATGCTCATCTTATGTTGGTTCCATGTATCTCTTATGTGTCTATGTAATTCAACTTCATATCTATGTGTTTATGTATAGACCCATGTATTTGTGGATTGAGATTGTGATTCAAGTATGTATGACTTGCCCAAGAGTGAACTTCTGAGATATTTGAGTAGTCATAGGAAGTCATTGTATCATGCCAATGATTGATGTTTGGGCTACTGCTAAGGATTAGTTAGCATTCACTTGGTTCACGGAGGTGAAGGTAGCATGCTACCCTAGTTATGATAAGGCCATAGTGGTTGCATAGATAGGGACCCATCCGTGCATGTAATGGTAATCTGGGGCTAACCCTGTGTTGATAGGGATCATTGGCTATCATTGGTATCCATGGAAGTGACTAATGCAATTTGTTACTTGGGATTGAGAAGAAGATAGATGAAAATATCACTAAGGTCACAAGGTGGTATATGTCAGGAGCTACTTCTTCTTCGGTGGATAGACTTGTCGCCAGTGACCTATAGGCGATTGAAGTTAGAATCCACTAGGTTTGGTAGGTTCACTACTTGGGGAAATCCTTGAGATGGTGGATAGACCTGTAGTGTAGTATGGGATGCATCAAATCCCCTCCCAGTTGTCAGACTATATACTTAGCCTTGTGGGGTTGAGGATGGACCTATGATGTAGTATCAGATGCACCAAATCCTCTTCCCATTTGTACCATGGTGCAGAAGTCCGGTGGAAGGGATGGACCCATGGTATAGTGCATAATGCATCAATATTCTCTCTATCTGGGATGTATTATGGACACGTGTTAGTCATTGTGATGTGTTAGTCATCCATTGTTAATGTGTTTATGTGGTGTATGGTGGAGCTCGTCACTATGTTTATGTGATGTATTATGGAGCTTGACACTGTGTATTTATGATATATGCTAGAGCCAATCACTAATGTAAATGTGATATACATATGAGCTAATCACCATTGTGCTTGCGATCTGTGTATGATCTAGAATTTGTTGTACTTGTGATCTGTGTATGATCTAGACACTGTTGTACTTGTGGTCTATGTATAATCTAGACACTGTTGTACTTGTGGTCTATGTATGATCTAGACTATGTTGATGTGTATGAGCTAGTCATCTTGTGTTTATGGAGGTATGCTCATGACAACCATTATGTATGATCTTCAAGATTATGGTATGAATGACCTCTTGTGAATATCATGAATGTTTGTACAGTAACATTTGGTAATGAATGGTATGGACACAACACTTGATGGAAAGATTATTATCATTATATTATAATTGACTATGTTGATAGCTTACATGTACTAAATTAATACTTATGGGTCAAAGGTGAGATAATAGATCTCATACAAGAGGAGAGATTGAACTCCCTCTATCATTGTGGGGTAAATTACAAATCCTCTAACTTCCCATGAGGGGATACATAGGCAGGGTCATCACGAACCTTCGAGGCTTAGGTCGTAGATCTAGGATAGACCTTGTCCTTGGGGACATTACCACAGATTGAGTGTAAGCACAAGTAGTGGTGTTGATTATTGTTTCCACAATGGTGAATGCAAAGCTATTGAAATTAACACTTCCAATTCACATGGAATATGATTGGTTGGTTAAGTTGGTGGTTGTGCTTTGTTTAGGGATCTTTTTTTTTGTTGTGCCCAAGATGGGGATTTTACATTGGTATCAGAGCAACCAGGTTCAAATGCTAGACCGATGAGGTTCACTTGACTCAGGGTTATGTTTTCCTACATTACCAACCAACCATAACCAATTTAGTCACTTGATATGTACATAAATGTTTTTCGTATCTTAAAAGGACTTTTAAGCTCTTAAGAGTGGATGACTAGTATTAACCAAGGAACCCTTGATGGGTGGAAAGGGAAAATTGGATATATGAACTATAAAAAGGTAAATCAAAGTGTGTAAAGGAAGGTTAAGCATTTGATGGTTGCTAGTTCTCCTAACTCCCGTGTAGGATTTGATTTTTCCCCTTGTTATGGAGAGAATTTCATTCTATATTTAAGAATATTAGGAATATTTCTCACGGTATGAGCATGAATTGCTAGGAACATAAAATGCAAATAACCAAGGGTGCATGTTTGAATGAGTAGGTAGTGACTACCTTAAAACTTGAGGGTGAAGAGTAGTTTCTCCTACTTGGTACTTTGGTAACTTGCAAGCATTAACCAGTAAATGTATGTACTCGATGGTATAAAATTGACCTCTTTTCATAAAAATCAACTCATAATTTCAAAATGGAGGATTGGATTAAGTGAAAATGCTCACTCAAGGGTATATATCCACTATGCACCCTCTTAAACATTGTAGAAATCCATTCTAAATTGGTTAGATTAGGGAAAGGGGAATCACGTAAGAGGCAAGGATAAGGGGGTTCAAAAGCAATTAACTTGGCTAGTAACACAAAATTTTAAAGAAATTAACAAATGTAACCTTCTAATAAGCCGGGATGGCTTATTCCCAAGGGGGGAAGGATGTCACATCCTCGCCAGTGACCATATTGGACTATTCAGTTGGGAAAAAGAAAGAATAAAAAAATAGAAAGTAAATAAGTGAATACATATAAAATTGGAACGTTTGTATATGAATAATTTTGAAACACACATAGGTATATATATAGATTCTAAAATACTTGTCTATACTTTCAAATTGGGCATGCGTTATTCCAAAGAATTTTCAAGTATTGTATCATCAACCATTGTTGACCATGGGGTTTGGCACATGGGTTGGATTAAATTTGATCTTGCCTGATATTGTGAAGTAGGAAAATTAAAAACTAGACATTTATCTTCTCAATTTGAAAAATATGTTAGGTATTTTATGGCCACATTAATATTCTTTAATCCCTACATGCATAAAGTGGAGAAATTGAACACTAATTCCTTTTTACTTTTACAAATTCCACTTAATCATTTCATTATATAACTTTCCTTTTGTTTTTTAATTAAAAGGTAAAGATGGGTTTTTATAAGGATTCAAACCTTTATACAAAGAAAATAATAGATATGACAATGAATCACAATCAACAATGTAATAATGTAAGTACAAGGAGCACTAGTAATAAAGTTGTAACCCAACAACTATCTGTTTAAAAGTGACAACACAAAGATAATTATAAATGACAATATAATAACAAATTGCATTCAAATAAAACCATCCAAATTAAAACGAAAAAACTAAAATTAATTTTAGAATTATATTTAATCTTTTAATTTAATGAAACACTTAAATAAATTGCCTACATTGATATTAAAGGAAGTTATGTATCATGTATTAATTTATATTATTATTCAATTTATTATTATATATGTTTTTTCAAATTGACTGCATAATTGTGTCCCTAGGTATAACTCTACAATGGCAAATGACATATAGTTAGTGAGTAAATTCGATAACTATTAATTTATTGACACCACTATGGATTTGACCTTTGAATTTTTAAATTCATGTTTTGGTTGACTATGACCTATATTTTTCTTGTAGTGAGCTGACTAAACACATTTTCTTAATTCATTGCTGCTTATTTGTATTTTAAGGCATTGCACTAATTTGAACATAGTATGAAAATTTCAATTGAAGTATTGTAAAAGATTATTCTTTTACATCACATTATTGTAGAGCATTTGCATAGTTGAAGCTTCATTTCCTCAATCATTTACTTAATTTATTTGGGTGTTGACCTAAGAGAACAAGTCTCCTAGCAGCATACATGTAACCATCCAAAAGTATTTCTAGATACAATTATTTGGATAAACAAAAAGGTATAGTAAACATAGACAAATTAAGTGAGCTAAAGAGTAGAAATACAAATTTAGTAGGATCAAGATTGTAGAATAGATGACAAATCTATAGACAAAAATGATCTTGACCCATGCAACCAATGCGAGATAAAGCACAAATTTAAGAAGTTACATAGAGATATGACCACATTTTCAAATTGTAAATACTACATGTTCTACATAAAAATTGTACCTTCATTCATAGAACTAAAAATCATCTTCACATTTAATTTTTACACTCAATATTAATATTTATTTTTAATAATATTTGTTACCTTAACTTTCTTATCTAAATTAGTTCATGTATGATGGAAGTAGAATTACATAAGTATTCATGTCTCTATCAACTATAGGCAGCTCTTTGCAATTTGTGCTATTAAATTTTCCATTTTAATTTTCCCCTCCTCCATCTTGGGCCATGTTCTTATGTCCAAAGTGACTACCATACATTAATTATAGATCACAATGGGATCTCTGGGTTAGCTTACTCATTGTCAACTACCGTTCTAGTTGTGTATTAACTTTTGATTTATCTGTGATGTGGATGAAGATATAGACTATAGATCTCTGAGCTAAACTCCCAATTGTGTCAATTTCCATTTGAACGAGATTGAGAAATTTTAATTTGTTTCTTTAAATGTGTCTAGCAATTAATGCAAACCCTTATCTCTGCCAGTCCCTGCCTGCACTTGGTCCCCACGGATCTTCCTCAGATTCTCAAAGTGGCCCACTCTGCAGCTTCTGGAGCCGACCCTGCTATGAGAATTAGACCCAGAATCATGAAAAATAAAGCCAGAGATCGAGGGGTGGCATAAACTGACAAAGCCAGAGAAGGTAATTAGATGGGCCCACAGATAAATGTTCAGAAGGTTGCAGGTACCGTGGATGCTCAGTGAGCCAGTCCAAGTCCCTACAAACCCACCCAGCTCCAGAAAACTGTACTCTCGCCGAATAAAAGCTATGCAACAAATGGATTAGACATCTTAGCCTCAACAAAACAACGCCCACAAGCCTTTGGCACCTGTGACAGCTGTTCAGAAGGTAAAGTGATTTCCTTTTGAGTTTGCCGGTGAAATTATTGATGTTATCTCCGAATGCAAAGCAAAAACCATTATTTTGCTTTTCCTCATAGGTGTCTCATTCATTCGAGCAAGACTTTTTTAAATGGATGCATAACAACTGGGAACTAAAGAGCTGAATAATATAGACGTTTAAGGGGCTGGGCAAGGGATATGTCTTCTCTAATTTTGCTGACCCAGATCATGTCCGTGCTGTTCTATCTATGGTCAAACCTGTTATGTGTAAGTTTGGGGCATCTATTTTCATCCAAAAGAAACAATTAAATCAAAATATTTTATTTGGGTTAAATTATCTTTTCTCAACCTAGTCTTTTGATATTTTGTGCAAGACATTACCTTTCAACTAGGCAAAGTCTTATAGTGTAAAAAACATTTTCACAAATTTGTCAACTTATGAGAACATCGTAAAGATTGCATCAAAATGGATCTTACACAACCTCTCCCAAACTACATGAAATTATTCAATCCTAGGTTTGAGTTTCAATAGCATATTACATACCTTAACAAAACTAATGCATGCTCTACTACTATAGGGAAGGACACCTCATTCATGAATGCCCCTTCCTAAACCTTGATCACCACAACTGTTTCTATCTATTTCCTGCTCTAACATCAATGTTCTTGTTGAAGAAAATAAAAAATCTTCTTTTCCCACTCACCCTACTTCATCAATCCTTGATTGTTCCCCATCTTGCTCCAATCCCCAACCTTCACCTTCAATCCCTTCCTTCCCCTACCAAACTCCCTTCCCCTTTGGGTCTAAGTATTTAAAAGTAGTGCTAGAGGCTAGAAATAGAGGCTCTAAAAGGATGAAGGATGCTCCTCTCCTTAGAAACAAATATCTTCCTAAGGCTGCTCACATTCTCAACCCAGTATCCATATGAGACCACAATCTTGTTCTTCTTCCTAAGAACAACCTACTAGGATTTCACTATGGACATCCAAACTTGCTATCTTAAGAATGAATTCAATATGTTGTTGATAGATTAGGAAGCTCTCCGTAACTCCTCCAAATGAAGTGTCATTTTCAATCCTGAAATGTGCAAGGTTTGATAATCCTTGCCCACAAGTATCATGTCAAATATTCATTCAAAATAATCAAACTAATGTTCTCATGCTTCAAGAAGTGAAAGTTGGCATAGTTAGATTGGTTAAAACACTTGCTTCCATTTGGAAAGAGGCCCTTAACAGGACGTGGCTTTTAGTTTTAACCCTAATAATTGTTGTGCCTGGTCTATAGTCCTCCTTAATTACACTCTTGTTAGGTTATGTTCAATATATGCTTCTAACTCTCCCTTAGAGAGAACATTGCTCTAGGAATAGATTCTCCTTCACCTCCTTAATGATGGATCCTAGGGGTGACTTTAACATGGTTGAACATCCATTTGATTGTAGCTAGAGCATCACTTATTTTTTTATCATACCCAAAAATTGAGGCTTGGATCTTGGATTGAAACTTCTTATGAATTCATGATCCACTTTTGGGAAAATTCAACCTCCAAGTGTCAAATTGGTTTACTAGGAAAAATTATCATGAAGGCTTCTTTAGAAAAATGAGCTGATTGGATCTTTTTTATATATCTCCTAATTACCCTTCTATTCCCTCTCATGATGGTGACCTTATTTCTTTGAACTTCTTAGCCACACGTTTTTACCACCTCCCCATCCTCACTAGTCTTTGTGTCTCCACTTCCATCTCCTTATCTAATGATCTTCCCTATAAGTTGAGTGCCTCTCATCTTAAAAATAGGATTGCATTGATGTTCAACTAGGTATTTGGAATGTTGAACCTACGCTCCAATAGGATAGATGGATTAGCTAGTGGGAGAGAATCATATCCATATGCACCTCCTTTCTTTGTGACTATGGACAAAGGGATGACCCAATGTCACAAACTTGAAAAATACCTCAAAGAGAAATTGGAAAATCAATGTATGATTTTAGATTCTAATCCAAATAACATTTACATCCAATAATTAAGATTCCAATATTGAGAACTCCCTTTAAAAACAGTTGCATATAAAGGTAGGGCTCCCTAGTTTGTGGTCAACTCTAGTGGATCAAAGATGGGGATTATGGGACACATTTCTTCTTTTATTATATCCAACATAAACATAAAATTGAGCATGTTTCTTCTATTAAATTTAATAATGTCTCCTTGCAAACCATCCATTTTACTATTATGTGAACCTTTATGATCATTTGAGAAACCATTTTATTGATGAGTCAACTGGTGATCACCTTTTACCATCCTTGAGAAAAGTGTAACTTGCTACATCCCTTGAAAAATAGCCATAGAATATAGTAATTCCTTGACAGCCTTCTCTACATCAAAGAGATTGATGAAGCCCTTCAATAGATGGCTTTAAAAAAAATTCTAGGAATAGAAAGCCTTTTGGTAGAATTCTATAAAGTTCTTCCATCCCATATTCAAGAACATTTTTAGCATGTTCACCTACATGGTATTGAAACTATTTCTCTAGGGGTTGTTATTAATTAGGGGTTGATTATACTCATTCCCAAAGGCAAGGATGAAGACACTATTAATTGATGGCAACCTATTACCTTGCTTAACACATCATATAAAATTATTGCTAAATCATTGACCAATATAATTAAATGCATTACTCAAGATATTGGGCAACTAGAACAAACCAAAATCCTTGGAGATAGATTTATCTTAGACAACTTGGTGTTTTCTTTGAAAAAAAAGGAGTGGATACAATAAATTTCCCAAGATGCTCTTGTTCCAGGTATGAGCAAGTTTTGGTGGTGTTGTCATTAATGTTGTCATTGATGTCAACACAGTTTAGTATGTTGCAAATTGTACATGTATAGATGAGATGCTACTGAGATGTTGTGAGTACATGGAGCTATCATTTTAGTGTTGCAGATGTGTTGGTTTGATATGTTTCCAAGTGCTTTGAAAAATTTAAATAAAGAAGAGAAGTCAGAGTGATGAAAGTGTTCAAAATGTGCTTTGGTATGTGCTTCACGTTTCTTCTGTGTTGATCCTATGCTTGTACAGATCTGAAGGTTTGTTAATTGGGATTTAGTGGTGATATTTCTTGAGTTTTAGCTTTTGGTTTGATGGTACGTGAAAGTTACATTCGCTGGTTTGTGAACTGTTTTGGTAAAGTTAGTCTTTTATGGTCTAGGAGAAATATTTTTTCTCTGTAGTTCTTCTATATTTTGTTTCAGATCTTGCAGATCTGGAATATGTCTTGTGAAGGTCTTTTTTATGCTTTGGCAAAGAGGTTTGAAGATTCATGATCCGTAAGTCATGTTTTAGTATTCCAGTATGATTTTATACAGTCTAGATGAACTAGTGAAAGGTGTTCAATGATTGAAGTTTGTTGTTTTGTTGTAGATGTATCTGGAAGATTTTGAAGTGTATTCTCATTCATAAGGAAGCATGTTGTGGCATTTGTGTGTCATCTTCTTGTTGGGAAGCATATACATCAATGATCATTTGTGTTTTCATTAGGTTTGGCCAACCTGGTGTTTACACTTCATTCGAAGAATAAAATTTAATTAAGGAAGTGTGTGATTGATACGAGATATTACTTTTTATCTTAAAAAATGTTTTAATTGGTTCACTCTTATTCCTTTCCATCATGGGAATTTTGAGTTTCTGACCTATTTTGAATTTATGAAATAAGGTATTGGTGGTTGACCTTGATGAAAGTTTCTAAGCATGAGGACGGTATAAAAGCAAGTCGAATTGTGAAGAGTTGTATGACAGTATGATGCAAAGTGACGAAAGTGTGCCACAAATCATAAGAGCAGAAGTGTGTGTGAGTGAGTTGTGATATGTTAGAGTAAAGGTTTTAACTTAATTATGTTAATTAAGTTACCTTTATTGCTCTCTTAAGATTTCACTTTAGTTTGCATATTGTGACATTTAATAATTATATTAATTATTAAATTTCTACCTATTAGGGTTACTTTTAGGTTTTGCATGATCTCCTTTTAAAGATTGATCTTTGTAATTATTTCAATTCAGTCAATGCAATCTCTCTTGAAACTTGCAGAGCACCCTTTCTTTTTTGTCTCCATCTCTTCCTTTCTGTGACAGGTTATTTGCATGCAGGTGATCTTCAGGGTCTGTGAAGTTGGATTTCTCAACTTCTACATGGTATCAAAGCTCAAGACCTACTGCTTCTTGTTTGTGTTTTGAAGGATTTTTTGGAGCTTCAAGGGTTTGGGGTATTCCTTTTTTGATCCAAGAGGTGGGAATTTGCAGTGCATCTATGGTCAAATAAGATCTCTCCATTGAATCCAGAGCTACCGAAATAGTCAAGATTGAGCTTTGTTTCATCAAATTTGGCTTTTGTTTGTCAGATCTGTGAGGGTTTGAAGAAAGGGCTTTTTGCCAGATCTAGGAGGTGCCTAATTTTTCAGGGCATTTTGAGCCCAAATAGACCTCACCGTTGCATATGGAGTGGCCAAAAACCTAAAGATCGAATCAAACTCACCTATATTTGTTTAGTTGGATTTTGAGGAAATTTTTTACTGCATCTGGCCATGCACGCAGATCGAGGTGTACCCCCATGAAAAAAAAATATATTGTCAAAAAGAAAAAATTGTGAGTTCTTCAAATTGTAATTTTTTGCAGCTTCTCAAAAGCTTTTCAAAAAAAAAAAGTTAAAAGTACTTCAGGTAATGTGATTGGCATGGCACTGCAGTGTACCGACTGCACTTTGTATGTGCATACCTTCCCATACACCTACTCTTTTAATATGATTTAAAAAATAAAAATCAATGTTTATATACATGTAAATTTTTTATTGTTTTTAAAGTTTTTCCCAAAATAAGCCTACCAGTAACCGCCAATGGCCATTTGGTCACAAATTTAGGTCTGGATTTTGTTATGAAGGGCTATAAGGATCGCTGCCAAATTTTAAATCCAAAGACTGTTTTTTCCCCTTTGAGCTGTTTCTTCCAGAGGCTATAATCAGTATACAATATCGCTTTTGCGCAAACGAGATATTGCCTGGAAGTCGCTTTCCATCAAATTCTAGTGGTGTATATCTCATTGCTTCATTTTTCTCATATGGTGCATCTCTACATAATTGTGCTTCAAGAAGTTGCTTTTAGTCTCGAAAGCCTATAACTTTGATCAGCTTTCATTTTTTTGCAATTCACCAAGGCTTGAACCTAGATTTCTGTGAGTTTCCTTTTAGTTCCATCCATGCATTTTTTTCCAAATTTTACTCCAAGTATATTTTATTCAGTTTTATGTTTTTTCACACTTTGGTGAATTACCTGGACATATTAGCTCTTGGGAACTTCTCATTTGCATGTGTTGCTTCATTTTTGGTTGTTCTTCATGTATTTCCAGCCTTGTGTCTTTTTATGACATTTTGAGTATCATTTGTAAGCAATCTTCTATGTAAACACACTGAGATAAAGTGCCACACTATTGTACATGTATTTTGGGGATTTTGTACATAAGGTTGTGCCATATTTTGTACTCGCATTGTATTATAAAGTGACATGGGGGGGTTGTGTAGTGCCTTTGTTTTTTCCATCACACCTTTTTCTAGTGAGTGTCCCTCCATGACGATAGTGGATTCATATGATTCCAGCCTCATGTATGTGTGCTTTGTTTTGCACAGCACTTTTTTCTAATTGTAGGTGCTTTCTTGTGTATCCTCGTGATGTCATTTCTCTCCTTCATGCACCTCATGTGGTGTTTTCACAACATTTCAATGGATCTCACAGCTCCTCCCAAATAACACATTAGGGTACTTATACCTTATCTCTTCGTAAGCACTGCTTCCCTCTGGGTTTCCCACCTTTTGGAAGGAATCTTTCCATTCTCACTTTGACTTGGTTCCCTTCTGACTTACTGGCACTTGTGCCATCCTAGATCTCTGCCCTAGGTGTGTTTCTTTGTTTCCATCCCATCTGAGTAGTGTTTCCATTAGGCACCTGCATGTTGTCTCTTTGATCCCCATCATCCCATTCTGAGAAGGCCTTCAACAACTTACAATGCCATCTTTGACAATTGCCTATGTTCTCTCAGCTCAAATTGATGTTGTTCAAGGTTCTCTCATCTCTTTGGAGTAAAGTTTTTCCCATGAGGTTTTCTCTATTCTCCACTTTATAGAGATTTGCTTTGATTCGGCACCTAATCAAAGCTTCTAGTTGTCGTAGAACCCTTTTTCTTCATGCATTGTAGTTACCTCTTTGTTTCTTGCATTATTGTTTGTGAATGACCTTTGCTCATCTTATAGTTAGAGTAAAGGTTTCTGAACTTTTAATTATACTAATTAATTCTATCTTTTATTCCCTTTTAAGATTTCACTCTTTAGTTTAGTGATATTATGACATTTTAATACCATAATAATTATTAAATGTCTACCTCCTATTAGGGTTACTTCTTTTAAGTTTTGTATGATCTCCTAAGGATTGATCTTTGTAATTATTTCCAATTCACCAATGCAATCTCTCTTGAAGTTTTGGTGAGCACCCTTGCTTCTTTGTCTCCATCTCTTCCTTTTGTGATAGGTTATTTGGTACGTGTGATCTTTAGGGTCCTAGTTTTCTCAACTTCTACATGATAACAGTTTTCAAAGCAGGTTGAAGGCGTTGAGTTGAAGGTTTCGTGAACTCGCTGGATGTGCATTAATTGTTGTGGTGGATCTTTTGTTCTCTTTCGTATCTGTAGGAAGTGAACCTCCCTATTGGATAGTGAGTCCTTTCTATAGGTAGTGATCCTTTGTACTTGGACAGTGAGTCTTTGGCAAGGGAGCCTTTGTATTCTATTTATAACTTTTTATATTGTGAGTTAACCCTCACCATGGTTTTGACCTCATTGGGTTTTCCATGTAAAAATATGGTGTTCTTTGTGTTGATTTACTTTTTGTTATTTGTGTTTCATGCTCTTACTTAATAACATAATAGCGTGGTTGTGGAATTAATGAGTGTTGAGTTTTAAGTTTGAATTGTGTGACAACTGATTCACCCCCCGTCTTAGTTGTCATGTTCCTGTTTAATAGCTCTAATATTAAAGCTCAATTTTGATAAAGCCTATGATCACATCTATTGGAATTTTATTCTTAACATGCTAAAATTGTTAGGATTTGGCCCCAATATATGTTATCAAATTAAGATAATATTTAGGGATACAAATTCCAAAGTTTTTAATGGATGCCTCTCACCCTGATTCCCTTTACAAAAATCTATTTGCCAAGGTTCCCCCTTGCTCCTTTCTTGTTAGTACTTGTAAATGATGCTCTTTGCTATCTTTTTGAACATGCACTCTCCATAAACCTTATACATGATATATCATTCCTAAGAGGCGCTAAAGCCCTCAACTCTCACTTTACTGACAACAGCATGTTATTTATTCAAAATTTGGTTGATGAAGTGACTCATACACTAAAACTATTGGAACCTTTTGTAGTATTTATGTGCATGTAATTTTGAGCTTCATAGCATATACTAAAGTGATATTAACCTACTCTATTTAAAACAAAAAACACTTAGATTAAGCATAAGGATTAGTAAAACATGATGAAATCTTGAAGAAATATCATCATACTAGCCCTTGTTGCACCATGGAAAGGTGGTTGTGCTCATGGATGGTTGGATGTGAGTGCTTGTGCTAATAACATAAGGTTGGATATGAGTTTATATCAAATTGGTTTGGGTTGAAGCCAATTTATAGATTTTTGGCTCAAGGAATGGATGGATAGGATTAAAAGATGAGATCAATGGCTGATATTCATTGATATCCATGGGGAGATGATAGAGTGGGAATAAGTGGAGGATTAATGGTGGATATTCTCTTCAGGAATTCTTGATGGATTAGATGGAAATAGTACTTGGGAGTACCCTTGGAGGAATTTAGAATTGGATTAGGGGTATGGCCAAGGACTTGACCCGTGTCACATGTGTAAAGGCCCATGCCTTGCTATGCCCTAAATATTAGAGTACATCGGGTTATGAATAGTCAACATATGGCTATCTTAACTCCTAATTAATTCATACTATCATTATTGTATTTTTATTTAGTTGTTTAGGTCAGCCTATGGCTTATATAGGGTTATCTAAGTCATCTTGGGTGGTATCCTAGGCATAAATAAGTATATATAGGAGGTTGTGAGTCTTATTTCATCATCATATTATGAATTGTGTTCTCATTGTAGATATTTGGAGGTTTCCCCCCTCAAAGTGGCTTGTTATTCTTAGTTATCAATTATTTGCAACATATTTCATATCATATTATTCTATTGTGCAAGTTATTTTGAATTACAAGTTGTATAAGAGCTTGATCTTGACACCATGATGGCAAGGCATTTTTGTCAATTTTAGAGGTCATTTTGTAAGGCACATATGTTTAAGATTTTGGTGAACATTTTTATGGTTTTAAAGGGTTTTTGAAGACCATATTAAAGAACTACAATACAAATTTTAGAGGAATTGGAACAAATTTGAGCGAATTATTGCAGAATTAGGGTTTCTACAAAAAAAAATTTGGAAGCTACATATCTCTCACATCTTGCAAAATTTTATCTTTATTTTTATTTGGTTTTGAAGAAATTATAGAAGAGTCTACAGTCAAAAATTTAGATAAATTGAAGTAGAAATAAGTGAGTTATTTGAAAACTACTGTTTCAAAAAAAATCACTCTCAAGGCTACAAATCTGCCAATTTCTTAGAGATTTTTCTAAGTGGTATCTTGACCATAGTAAGTTATAGTAAAAATTTCAGAGAATTTAAGTTTCATTTGTGTGATTTATTGTAAAATTATTTTCTACCATCATGATGGGACCTACAACAAGATGCAAACAATGATGAAAAAAACACTTGTCAAGGGTGATATTTCATCTTTAGAGAAGAATATTATGGAAGAAATGGGTGAATTGAAATCATTTATTCAGCATATGTGGTGTAAGGGTGAAGATTCACCTCATAAGGTGGAAGATAATACTTTTTTTGGACATGAATTCCTTGTACTTGACTTGGGTTTCAAGAAGGATCCTTCATTTAATAATCATATATGCCATTGAGGCAATTCCTACCTAAGTTGGATATATGAAAGTTTGATGACAAGGATCCAACCAATTGGCTATGCTAAATGGAGCAGTTCTTTGATATTCATCATGTTCATAGTTAACAAAAAGTGGCTATGGCATCATTATACCTAGAACCAGATCAACTTATTTAGTATTTTTGGTTATGTAATGAGAAGAGAAAAGAGGGTTGTGTGGTCACATGGTCAATTTTTCAAGAGGAACTTGCTACTCATTATGGATATAACTTTATGGATAGCTACCTCTACCAACTCACCCAACTAAAGCAAACATGCATGGTCAAGGATTATATTCTTCAATTTCAAACCCTTTCACTAAGAGTAGAGAATATGGTAGAAGAAACTATGAAGGAACTATTTGTAGGTGGTTTAAAGGATCACATAAAATATGAAGTACGGTTGGTCTAACCACAATCCTTATCACAAGCAATAGTAATGACAAGACAAGTGGAGGAGAATTTTTTGGCTAGTAAGAGATAATGGCATCTAAATTTCATTGAAAGGAGATCTCCTACACATTCACTACCACAACCTACTAGGTTGACTCCACAACAAATTGAGGAAAGAGAAAAAGGGTTATGTTTCAATTGTGATAGAAAATATAGTTGAGGGCATAGATGTAGTGAAAATAAATTGTTTTATATTGAAGGACCAAGTGAAGAAGAGGAGGAACAAACATTAGAGGGTGATAGGAATCTAGATGATGAATCACATGATTCCCAACCGATCATTTCTTGTCATGCACTCTTTGGGTTTAGTTCCCCTCAAACTCTCAAGGTAGCTAGATTCTTAAAGAAACATAAATTAACCATGCTGATTGACTTAGGTAGTACTCACAATTTCATCAACAAAAATTTGGCTACTTGTGTAAATTGTTTGATATATCTAGCTACAAAATTTTAGGTCTTGATTGCAGATAGTGGTACTGTTAGTTGTTCTAGAAAATTTCATAATATTAAATTATCCATAGGATATTATCACATTGATATCTCAATCTATGCTATCTCCATGGGTGCAACAAATATCAATTGTTTTGGGAGTACAATGGCTTATGACCTTGGGAACAATTGAGATGAACTTCCAAGAATTTTTTGTGATGTTCCAATGAAAAGGAAAGATAATAGAGCTAAGAGGGTTGAAAGAAAAGTCCCCAAAAATAGTTAACTCTCATCAAATGTAGGAGTTGCTCAAGAAAGGAGTTGATGGATTTGTGGCCCAATTATGTTCATTAGAAGTCTCTCAATCTAATGCTCCTACCCATCTAGATTTACCCAGTGGATTTTGGAGATATGCCTAAAGGACTTCTTCCTAAGAGGGATCATGATCATGCCATACAACTAGTTCCAAGGAGCCAACCCCCCAACATCAGGCCTTAACGGTATCCACATATACAGAAAAGTGAGATAGAAAATATTGTTGAGGAGATATTAGAGACAAGAATTATTAGACATGGTCAAAGTACTTACTCCTCACGTGTGGTGAAAGTTAAAAATAAGGATGATAATTGGTGCATGTGTCCATACTATAGAGTGCTCAACATGTACACTAGAAGAAAAGTTTCCTATTTAAGTCATTGATTATTTGCTAGATGGATTGAATGGAGCTATGTATTTTACAAAGTTAGATCATAGATATAGTTATTGATCACCAAATTTGAATTAAGGAAGAAGATATTTGTAAGACAACATTCAGGAATCATGAGGGTAATTATGAGTTTCTGGTGATGCTATTCGGTCTTATTAATACTCCATCTACTTTTCAAAGTCTGATGAATTCTATCTTTAAAAAGTTCTTGAGGAAGTTTGTATTAGTCTTTTCTGATGATATATTGATTTACAACAAGACATGGGAAGAACACTTCCAACATATAGATCAAGTATTACAAGTTCTTGAAGAGCATCAACTCTGTGCTAAGCCATCTAAGTGTGCTTTTGGTCTTAGTGAGGTGGAGTACTTGGGACACATAGTTTCACATGGAGTAAAGGTGGATCCTAAAAATGTTAAGGCTATCATAGAATGGTCTATTCCCAAAACCATTAAGAAATTGAGGGATTTATTGGGGTTGACTGGATACTATCACAAATTTTTGAAGAAATATGGTCGGGTATGTGCAGGATCATGATGGGCCAAAAAGTGGCGATATGATGGTTATGTGTAGGGTATGTGGCTGACGACTTTTTTTTAACCCAAAATTGATGAAACGAAAAGGGTTTTTAAAGGAGATTCTTAGCTTTCCACCAATATAAATTATGCTTTACTTTGAATTTAATAAATTATTATTATTCATTTTCTATTTGAATTACGACTAAAGTCCTGATTAATAGGTTGATCATTGAAAAACATCTATAGCTTTCAAACGGTATATAATTTTTTTTGAATCCAAAACATGTGTCACATTCTATAAAAAAAATTGAATTTCATGAAGTTTGACCAAGTTAAGGTGGTTAGACATACAATTTTTTTATATTTTTAAAAAGGATTGAAAAAAAATTCATAATTAATTATTTACTTGGAAAAAAATGCAAAAAATGCATTACATTGGGACATGAGTCTCTACTTTATATCCTAAATATTATAAAAAAATATTATCATTTTATTGTATGAGTTGAGGTGGTCAGGACATACACCTGTATTATTTTCACGGGAATTTAAGTTCTACTACATTGAAATTTCAGATTTTAACCAAGTTTTGACCAAGTTAAGATTACGTTAGGACATACAATTTTATATTTTTTAAAGAAGTTGTAATAAAAAATTCATAATTAATTTATTTGCACTTGGAAAAAATACAAAATGCATTACACATTTGGACCTTGGAGTCCTCCTACTTATATCTAAAATCTTATAAAAATATTATCCCATTTTATTGTAGTTAAGAGATTGGTGAGACAGGACACCTACTTGTTATTTTTTCTTGGGGAATTTAAGTTCTACTACATTTGGGGAATTTCAGAATTTTAATAAATATAATTTAAAAAAACCTAGTAGTTTAGAAACTTCATTCAATTTTCTATAGATTCTATTCTTGCATAATTTTGAAAAATATAGATAACTTATTCAAATTTTTACGTCAAGTTGCCTAAATCTAATTTTTCTAAATTTTTTGCCACTTAAGCGCCTATTTTTTCCATGATCTTGCACATACCCGGTCATATAGTAGCACCCCTCACAAATTTATTGAAGAAGGATTCTTTTCATTGGAATGAATCTACTAATTTAATATTTGAAATGTTAAAGGAGGCTATGTGTGTAACTCTAGTACTTGCCACTCCTGATTTCACAAAGGATTTTACTATGGAATGTGATGCTTCTAGAGATCTGGTAGATGTGCAGTTCTCATGTAGGAGGGTCAGCCCATTGCTTTTGAGAGTCATCAATTAAGTGGGAAGAATAAAATCAAACCTATTTATGAGAAGTAAATGCTAGCTATTCTTCATGCAGTAAAACAATGGAGGCCTTATCTAATGGGTAGACACTTCAAGGTTAAGATAGATCATGATAGCCTAAAATATTTTTTGGAACAAATATTGTCTTTAGAAGAACAATAAAAATGTGTTACTAAGATGTTAGGATATGATTTTGAGATTGTATATAAGAAAGGGAAGGAAAATGTTGTGGCAGATGCACTATCGAGGATGGATGAGAATGATGTAGCTTTATTGTGTGCCCTTTCAATATTACAAGAATATTAGGTAGAAGAATCCAAAGAAGAGTGGAAAAATGATGTGGCTACTAGTAATCTAATTCAACAATTATAGAGTGACCCTAGTAGTTTAGATAAATTTTGTTGGAAGGGGGATACTTTGTGGTATAAAGAGCGATTATATATTTGCAAGAATTCCTCTCTCAAACAATAGATTCTCATAGAACTACATGATTCTCCAGTGGGGGGTCATTCTGGATTTTTGAAGACATATCATCAAATCAAGAAAGACTTCTTTTAGGAAGGGCTAAAAGGGGATGTTCAAAAATTTGTCGCAGAATGTTTGGTTTGTCAATGAAATAAAGTGGAGATAGTTAAGACACCTAGTCTCTTGCAACCCTTAAATATTCCTAGCCAATGTTGGGAAGAGGTCTCCATGGACTTTATCATAGGGATTCCAAGATCTAATGATAAGAATGTAATAATGGAAGTGGTAGATTTCCTCACTAAATATGCACATTTTATTGCATTGTCACATCCTTTTATAGCAAGTACAATGGAAAAAGCATTTTTGGAGAATATTCAAAAGCTACATGGTATATCTAAGGTTATTGTTAGTGACCATGATCCTATCTTTACTAGTAACATTTGGAAAAAATTATTCAAGTGTTTTGGTACTCAATTGGCTCATAGTTCTTCATTAATTATCCATAATATGATGGGAAAAAAAATGTGGTTAATAAATGTTTGGAAGGATATCTACGTTGTTTCACTTTAGATAATCAGTCTCAATGGGTAGATTTGCTACCACTAGTAGAATGGTGGTATAACACTTCCTTCCATAGTTCATAAAAAATGTCTCCATTTATGGCATTGTATGGATATCATCCTCCTTCCATCACATCATCATTAAATGTGTCACCAAGATTTCACCTAGTGGAGGACCACACGATTCATCAACAACAAGTACTTTCAGTTCTTAAGGAGAATCTATCCATGGCACAATATTGAATGAAGTAATAGGAAGACTGACACCATAGTGTTCAAAGAAGTTTTGAGGTTGGGGATTTGGTTTTCTCGAGATTGTAGCCTTACAAGCTATTGTCACTGAAGCAACAATCAAAGAATAATGAGTTGTCTCCAAAATATTATTGTTTCATGTAAAAATATGGTTCACCAAAATGAGTCAATCAAAGTGATGAACCACTAATTTTTAATGCTATAAAACATGCAATTATGAGGGACAAAAGATGCAAATAACAATAAGAAATGATACCTAACTATTATAGCAACTATGAGGGGAGTTTTTAAAGTTCAAAGAGGTGTGTACCTTGCTATAAGAAGCCTATTTTTAGGGAATAAAGGACTCATTCGACTTTAGTGGCGAATGGGTCTTTGTTAGGTTTTCTAAACTAAGATCTAGGTTATTTTCCTTGATGTCTACACTCTTATATCCCTTGTTGTTAGCTCATGAAAACCTATACTTAATTTTGTAACTTCAATTCTTCATTCTTGCACTTTGAAGGTCAATCTTGCAACTTGACAACTTTGACAATTTTGTTTCAAACTTTTTCTCCACTTGATCTTCAACTTGTAAATGTACAAACACACACTCAAGAGAAGATTTTTTTTTATTTTTAGTGAATAGTGGTTTTCCTTGGTCAAACCCCTTTTAGGTAATTAAACCAAATGATGAAATAATGAAATTGAAGCATCAAACATGAAATAATGAAGTGTTGATATCTTGGATGATGTCTTGTAATGAAAATCTGCAAACTAACATGAAGTGGCCATGTAGAATGTATATCTTGATCTCAAACAAGATTATAACAATGTTTGTAAAGGGATTGTCAATATTACATAAACAACATTAGCTCAACCACATGCTTGATGCACTAGGCCTTTGACATGATATTATGATCTTGAATTGCTAACGTAAAACTGTGATAATCTACCTTGAAATGCCTTTGAAAATTCCCATGAAGTGCTCTAATGCTTGTAAACATGAATGCTTGGAGACTTAAAATGAATTTCTACGAAAAAAAATGTGAGTTAACCCCTTATACTAAATTAAGTGATTAGCCCTGAAATTCAAACAATTAAAGCCAACACCAGATATGGAAATAAACATTATTAATTTCCCACTAGAATAAAATTCAAAAAGGGGGTCCTCATTAAGGGAGGACTCATTCGCCACCTAGGGCGAATGGGTCCTGACTCATTTTTCCAAGACCTAATCCTTGGGGAATGAAAGAACACTGAAAACCAATGTAGAATCAATGCATAAAGGGGGATCCTATAGAGGGAGGATCCAATTGCCACCTAGGGTGAATGCATCCTAGCACCATTTTTTAAGACCTTGAAAGTTCCCAATTAAATGTTATGCAATTTGAATTATGGGTTTTAGGATAGATCTTCAGAAGGTGTCATAATTAAGGCCTAAATTTGAATTAAAAGGGCTAATTAACTCCAATTAACCACAATTAATTAAGAGGACCCTAGATAGGTGTGAAAGTGTGTTACAACACTTTACAACAACATAAATAGAATTACACACATTGTACATTTTTAGTATTAAAAGGGGGCCGGTAAAACTGAGTGAATTATATAAAACCTTAGAAAAGTGTAGAAAGTATATTACAACACTTTACAAAACCTTTGTAAGGACAAATTAAAGATACATTTTAATCAAATGGGTATATGCCCGAGGATCATGATGGGCCAAAATTTCGATATGATGGGTATGTGTAGGGTATGTAGTGAAACCCAACTTTTTGTTGTTAAGGGATGATTAAGAAGCGAAAAGGAGTTTTTAAAAGGATATTCTCAACTTTCCACCAATATAAATTATATGGCACTGAATTTAATATATAATTATTATTCATTTTCTATTTCAATTACAATTAAGTCTGATTGATAAATTTTGATTGAAAAACATCTATAGCTTTCAAAGCGATATTACATTTTTTCAATTTCAAACATACACCACATTCTATGCTTCACATACTATAAGATTTTAAAAATAGATTTCTTGAAGTTTTGACCAAGTTAAAAGGTAGTTAGACATACAAGTTTTTATATTTTTTAAAGGTTGTAATAAAAAATTCATAATTAATTATTTTACTTGGAAAAGTTACAAAAATATGCATCACATTTGGACATGGAGTCCTCTACTTATAATAAAATATTATAAAAAATATTATCATTTTATTGTAGTGAGGGTAGTTAAATGAAACCTACTTCTTATTTTTTCCTGAAATTTAGAAATCTTCTTGCGTTGAAATTTCAAATTTTCACCAAATAGATTTTTTTTTATAAATATAAGTAGTTTAAAAACTAGATTCAATTTGATATAGATTCTATTCTTACATATTTTTGAAATAATATAGATAACTTATTCAATTTTTTATTTCAAGTTGCCTAAATCTGATTTTTTTGAATTTTTCGCCACTTAAGGGCATGTTTTTTCCATGATGATCCTGCACATACCCAAGTAAGGGTCCTAGAATTATGTGAATGTGTACAACACATTACAACACTATTCCAAGACACCATTAGGTTAATTTAATGACAATTATTCCCAAACCAAGTAAGGGAAAAAGGCTAGTTTTTCTGTTTCTACATTTTTCCCCCACTTTAGTGAGAGGATGACCCCATGTAAAAATCACACTAAAGTAGACATTCAAGACACTTAAGTATGAAAAAATAACAAAGATACACAATCATACCCTATCAAAGGGAAAAAATAATAAAATGGTCAAGCACAACCATTCCAACGTGATGTGGAACAAGGTTGTTTGTCCATAACATTCGCCACTCACTTTGGGGTAGTGGAACCTCAGTCTGTTCACTAGGTGAGTTGTCCCAATGAAGTGGAAAATGAGAGAATCATATTAGCCTCTCATGCCATACCAAATTCATCCTCCTGACAACTTCAATAAGGAACCGCAATGTAATGCTTTTGTATATGCTTTAGTAATGTAAGATTTTGTTAAAGGGGATTTTGCTTTGTTCATGTAAAGGTCTTCTTCTTAGGGAGCATTATGCCTAATGTATCCAATTGAGGAAAATTCAAGGTGTCAGATCATCACTCATGGGATGCCTCATTCACATCATGCCATGATGGTAGATCATACACTCTTGGACGACATCAAACCTAATGACACCACCAAGAAGATGACACGTCACAAGAAAAAAGAAAAATCATGGCATGATTTTTTGTCGAAAGATGTCATTGATGTATTCCCCAACTTTAAAGTGGTTTCTACACCATTATTTTGAGCAATTTCTTTAAAGTATCTAATTTTTTTTCCTAAGACATGAGAAATTTCCTCAAAAAACCCTATGCCAACTCACGTGTTTCCAAAATAAGCTATGTCATGAAGTAGGAAGGAAGGGTTTCCCCCACAAATACATAAGGGATCTATTGATTTGGGGTCAATATTTCTTTGTTACAATATTTTCCTAGAGCATGGAACTATCATCATTCCCCAAATACTCATAGAACTAGAAAATGACACAAAGAGAGAATGAAAACAAAGAAAAACCATTTTGGGTCAACATGGAAGAGAGACCTAAATGTCTCAGCATGTACATCTAAAAGGGAAAAACAAGAAGAAAAATAAAGAAGATAAATGAAAATCTTTTTGAGTTCAACATGGAAAGAGACTAAAATGTCTTGATGCCTTGCATCATCCCCAAAAGCAAAACACAAGACAAATGAAATGATTACAAAATATAGAAGAATGAAAGGTACATATAGAAGAATGCACAAGAAGAGAGAGAGTTACATCAAATGAAACACCATGGGGGATCCCATTATGCACATGCAATCACACAAAGGAAACATGAAAATGAAAAAGACTAGTAAGGAAGATGTTATTCAACCTAAAGTAGGT